>JAAGKR010008707.1:0-29996 GCA_011419295.1 Clarias macrocephalus | reverse complement strand
GTGGGAATCATTGGGCTACATTGAGCTTCCAATGCCCATGGACGTTGCTATAGGCTACGGAGCGGAAAATTATTAGAAACATTTGGTCGCAGTAAAAAACGTTAACTCCATTTTTCCTGTTTTCAGACATGGATAAAATTTACCAAGATTTCGTTAATACATTCAGCAACAAAACATAAATAAGCAAGAATTTAAATAAGATAGAATGGTGACGTCATCGTGTACACAAAAGTCGTTCATGTTAAACCATGTTGAATGGCACAACACTGCCCTCTAGTGGCACCTTCATTTAGTAGTTACTAGAGTAAGTTGACGGGTAAAGCGTTTGTAGAAACAGTTAAAAGGTTGAAGCAAAAAATATGCTGATCAGCATCTGAACCCTAAATGCTCATAACTTTTTGACTCAATGCATGACTCAGGCAATATTTTAGATACAGAATACAGAAGGACTGCAGAAGTCTCATTAAATTCTGTTCAGCCAGTTTTGCGTTATGCTGTGACAAATTCAGCTGGACAAAATTTTCGGAGAATGGTTTTGGGTCCTCCAAATGGTTTGGTCATGACAAAGCCTGTTTAATGAAAAAAAAAAAGACATGGTTACAATTAAAGGGTATTATAAAGTAAAGGATTTTTTAAAAGAGTAATCAGCCATTTTGAAATAAATACTTTATTGACTAGTTATTACTACATTTTAACATTTATGACTAAACATATGAAATAATGGACATAATTTCTGCATGGCACAATAAACGGTTATAAACAGTTATTTTGACATTTGTTTTATTTCTTGAGGTATCTTTAATGTCATTCAACATATATGTAAAAATGTCAAGGTTTTAAACCATTGGATCACATGAAGATGCGGATTAATGCAGATGAAGTCAGAACACTCTGATAGACAATAAATGTATTGATAGATAGACAGTACAAAGACAAAAGGAAAGTTTTTTTTTTCATCTTGTTATATTTAGGGACACTGAGGTCACAATATCATCTTTAATACTTAATGTGTGTTTAGGATTAGTGTATAGGATTTGTATAAATGTTGTGGGATTATTTAGTGTTAGAGGTAATGAAGGTGTTGAAAAGGAAGCCAAATTGACGTTTCCAAATTGGCCATGCAGTAGTGTGTGAATGAGCCCTGCGATGGATTGGCACCCTGTTCAGGGTGTACCCCCGCCTTGAGCAAGTCTCCTGGGATAGGCTCCAGGCTCCCCGCGACCCTGAAAACAGGATATAGCAGTATAAACAATGAGTGAGTAAGTGATTTGCTGTTCATATTAAACAATATACAGTTAAAATCAGATTTGACAAACACATTACATACACTTCAGAAAAAAAAAAAACTTTTTATTCTTTAGTCAAACACTAAATCAGAGTAAACATTTTCTGCTTTAGATCAATAAATATTAACATATTTTTTGCATTTGTTAAATACTATTAATGTTGCTATTACAAAAGCTGCACTACCCGACGACCTGATTAATATACAGTTTTGTGACCTCTGAAAATGTCTCCAGAATCTGACCGAGTGTTCTCTGGATTTAGATAAATTCAGCATTTATTTAGTTTTTTGAGTAAGAGTTAATCTGCAGATTATTTCTGTGACCAAAACGTAACGTAAGGCAGTCCACGAGAGACACACGATGAGGTTAGATTTACTGGAGCTAGTGAGATAAACACTCAACCATGTCTGTCTTTTCCCCACTCCATGACTTTTACACAGTAGCGCAAGTGCTTAGTAATCAAAAGTTGAATAAAACCTGTGAAGTGTTTATCAGTTAGTAGGAGAAGGTAAAATGGGAAACTTTTTTTTTTTTAAATAGTGAATGAGGTGGGAAATAATAATGATGATGATGATGATGATGATGGTTGTTGTTGTTGTTGTTGTTATTATTATTATTATTATTATTAGTGGTGCTTGCAAAGTGAAGCACTACTATTATTATCTCACAGGCTTATTATTATTCTCTTTTATTCCCAATTAACCGCCCCGAAAATGTCCCATAGACTTAACATTGAGACCAACATCAGCTATGACATCAGCTACATCTATCACATGGCAAGCAGCGCTCACAATTTCTTCAGGAAATATACCTCTCTAGTTATTATTATGATTATTATTATTATTATTGGTTATAGAAACAAATGAAAACAACTATTAAACTCTTCATCATATGCTATTTTGTGCTTATTTGAACCATATTAATTTTTTTCTTAGTATAAATAAATGCTTTGGGTTTTAAGATCTACATCGAAAAAACAAAGAGAAACTAAGGAGGAGGTGAAAAACCTCACTGGAGACTATTACATGGTGCCAACTGCAAATTGTTTTTTGGGGGCGTTCTTTCGACTGATCAAATGCCTTTGTGTTAAAGCCAACAGATAAATGCAGAAGCTCACACAGACACACCTCTCCATCCACAAACACACACTCACATGTGACACTTTAACCGTCTTGTAAGTAGTCGATTACACCTATGAGCACAGTTGTTCAGAAGCAGTCCTAAACACAAGAGCATGGTCTGTTTTTGTCCTTAATTGAAATACATCAATATGTTAATATTTTACACCATGTTAACATGAGTTTTAAGTTTCAGGTTTTATTGTCATACAGTATGCACAGTAAAGAAATAAGTTTCCCCCTGTACAGTGAAATTCTTCCTTTGCTGTCCCTCTAACGAATGCTGCTAAAAAAGTAGAAAGTAAGCATAAATATACTGTAGAATAAAAATAGTAAAAAATAATTTACAACTTTACAATGATAAAGTCCTTCTGATCTTTTCAGCAGTCTTCACCACTCTTTGCAGGCGTTTGTGGTCCATAGCAGTATAGTACTACCGTACCACATGGTGATGGAGTTTGTCAAGATACTCCCAATCGTACAGCTGTAGAGGTTTTGTAAGGACCTTAGGAAACATACCAATCTTCCTCAGCCTCCTGAGATATTTAAAGCTGCTCACCCTCTCCACTTTAAGATCCCGGATGAACAGTGGTTGATAAGGTTTCCTTCCTTTCTCCTTCCTCATGTCCACTATCATCTCCTTAGTCTTGTCTGTGTTGAAGGAGAGGTTGTTATCCACACACCATGTTATTAGACTGGCCACCGCCATCCTGTAGGCGGCTTCATGCCCGCCAGTGATACGTTCTATCACTGCGGTGTTGTCTGCAAACTTCAGGATGATGTTGTCCAAGTGAGAGGCGCAGTTAGTAATTCACCAACACGTAAACACACTCACTCAACCTAGTAATTAACAGATTAATTGAATCAGCTGTGTTTGTGAAGAAGAATCACAAAACTGTATTGGACACTGTACCGGACTGGAGCTGAAGACCCCTGGTGTAGAGGATAGGGCTGAGGACACATCCCTGTGGAGTGCCTGTGTTTGTGGTAATACTGGCTGAGGCACGATTTCCAATCCTGGCAGACTGGGGCCTGCCAGTCAGAAAGTCTAGAAGCCAGTCACAGAGTGTAGGGTGCAGGCCAAGTTTAGACAGTTTGTGGGTGAATTTATTTGCGATGACCATGATCACCCGCAATCCCTTTCCGCACTCCATTCTACTGCTTCTGTTTTGCTGCCTTATTCGTTTATGCTCGAGCAACCCTGCGCCTCATCTCATTCACCACTCTGCTCTATATACTGTAGCTCTCCCTCAAACAACCAATTCTCACCGAATTATTGCATGCTCATAATCCAGTGTCTCGTGCCTTTTCCCCCCAAATTATATTCTTGGTCTTTCACGTTGTCAAAACTTTTTTGCCCTCCCAGATTAAACTTGTTTGCTACGCTGACTGATCTACTAGCTTTGATCTTCTGCTTCCGCTTTGAAAGTGATTTGAAAGTGCTGGATCGAACAAACACGCGTGCTGGAGCTGACTCGTCACAGCACGGATGATGGCTAAAGTGGCGGTGGATAGACATCCGTCATGTTCATCATCGGTCGGTAGATAGATGAGATTTTTTTCCTAGTCTTTCGCCGGTGCTTTCAACTTCTTCAAATCCTGAGCAGGCTGCCTCGGTAGCGAGAGAGTTGTAAAGATTGGGGTTGTATTCGCAAGCCATAGTGTTTTGCTGGTGCTCAAAAGCTGGTGCTCTTTAACAAGATGTTAAGTCTTCTTATACAGAGAAGGGGAGGAGTCCATAGGGTGTGTGTGTGTGTGTGTGTGTGTGTGTGTGTGTGTGTGTGTGTGTGTGTGTGTGTGTGTGTGTTTTGGAGGCGGCGCGTTGTTCCGCTCGGAAGGAGAGGTGATCAGAAGAGATCAGCCAGTCTTAGTTTTATTTCAGATGTTTCTTTCCAGCTGTAGAAATAAGTCATCGATTTGTTTAAAGCAGCATCGAAGCTCTTCCCAGCTAGTTCGGTCGTACCTCACACACCCGCTGTGCTTGTTCACTTCTAACCAGTCATCACCAAAAAAGACAATGTAGCAGTGCAGCGAAACCTCATTCTTAGCAAAATTTGTTAGTCTCATGTGATATGTGTCCTGTGGAGATGACTTGCTTGTCTATTTATGTTTGAAAGCCTCTGGTGAAAACACATCCAGTACAATGTAATATTCAAGATCCTTACACCATTTACGGAACTTTTTCCAATTAATCTGATCAAAAGTTATTCTCTCCTTAGCTTCACTCCAGTGTATGTGTCCTGGTTACGATAAATATAACAGCGTAACGTCTTCTTTTTCTTCGTTGAAAATGAAACCGGCGGTACATCCATTCGTCAATCCCAAATATTGAATCTTTTCAGGCTCTGAAAATGTTTGAATTCTTGGCAAAGTAGACTTAGACTTTTTCGGTGCATCTGGACAAGCAGCCATAGTTGAACACTTTAAAATCAACATTATTCCTTACCCAGAACTGCCATGTTTGAAAGGAAACTGTGTGTTCCGTGGTATCAGTTACTTTAATCTGATTGGTCAAAAAGACTTTTAGAAGACGGGGTGTTTGTAAAACACCCTTAATGACTTGAACCGTCAAAATTAGGTTGACGTTTTGGATATCCCGGAGGAAAGATAATAGAATACATTTACTTTCCTGGGAACGAAGGCACCAAACTTTCTTAAAGACTTAAACGCGTGCAAAACTATTAAGAGACAACTATACCCTTAACACACCCCTTTGTTCTATCAGCAATCAATCAACAATTGACGTTTTGGATACCCCCGGAGGAAAGTCCTAGAAAATCATTTACTTTCATTTACAAACAAGTACGATGCAGCACAATTAATAGGGACATGTCTATAATGTTGTTAAAAAAGAATCCATGGTGTAAATGATTTATTACCACCATCTCTGAATCTGTAAAAAAGGAACAAAATACTCCAACCCCCCCAAAAAAATTATAATAAAAAATAAATAAAGCACCTACAGGAATTATATCACTGCATCTTTGAAATTACTTCCCAAAACGTTATTCTCTTTTTTGGTTATTCTCTTTTTAGTTGGCTCTATTCAAATTCAATTGCTGTTGTAACAATTTGACAATCATATATGCATACATAAATGATTGCATATATGAGGATATAATAAGCACAGGATCTGCGCTGCTGTGGATGGTCACGTGATTTCACATGATCATTTCAGAAGCAGTTATACTCTACTTAGATATTGTACAGATGGTAGGCGATTCGTGTCAGGGCGGTTTCGTCATTGGTCACATGACTCTCAGAGAACACTTTAGGACACGCCCCCTGTGCGCCGGAGCAGCGAGCAGAGATGGCGAGGGTCAGACACGGAGAATAAAAGATACTTTAGGACTGAGCAGCTTCTGCTTTTCCCGGATTAAATACTGTGTAAAGTGACTCGGAGGTGACTTTTTTTCGCTGCCTCGAGGCTACATCCGCTAAAAGAAGTTACAGGCTCAAGTTTTTCAGTGAACTGCGTTAAGTTCATTCAGCTTTTGCTGCTCCTCTACATCCAACACGAAGGTTTGAAAACGGATATTGGGTCTTGTGATATGTTCACTTATTTGCCTTAAATGTGCTTTAAAGGGGGACTGTCATGTTTTGACATTTTCAAGGCGATATAAACCAAATGTTTGTTTTTTGGGTGGGAGGCGTAACCCCGTTAAAAGCGGAGCTGCGCTGTGTGCGGTTTAGGGACCGCGTAAAAATAACGTGCACTCTATAAAAACGTAGAAAACTGCAAGCACAGTCAGTGATTAAGGGATATTGGTAGATACCACTTACACAGCTCTACTACAGTTCAAGTGTACGCATAATCATTTTTTTTTTACAAATTATTTTTTCATCAGTCACAGTGGAGCTCAACCTGCTGACAGATTGAGAAAGTGATAATAGTGAGGAGATTGAACCAAAAGCATCCCACCCATTCAACCGTTCTGTTAGAACTTAAGTATATATTAATGAAATATTAACAATATTATAATTAATTACGAGATCTCACAAGCTATTAGCAGTATGAGGACTTTGAATCAATCAGTAAGTCAAACTGTAGTTTATGAGCAAGTCAAGCAAGGGATAGGCAATGTGTTAAGTGAGTCATGTAGTATTTTTTTATATTATGCACCTGTGGGCTGTCCTGTTTGGTTCATTCTCCTCACAATGATCTCTTTCTCAATCTTAATTGATTTTTGTGCCAATAATGAATTAAAATGACAATAAATGAATATAACTATAAATAGAGGGGTTTAACTGGTAAAAGAGACCTTGTGACATGCTTCTGCGAAGGAGAGACATATTACAAGAGGGATTATGAGGAAAGTGCTATGGATTTGTTGTTGAATTGATTATTGTGAAAACAAATTGATTATGCATACACTTCAGCTGTAGTAGAGATGTATGGCATCTGCCAATATCCCTTAAACACTGACTGTACTTGCAGTTTTCTATGTAATGCTATGTAATCCCTAAGCTGCACACAGCGCAGCTCTGCTTTGTGGGGTTATGTGCGTCCCAGAAAAAAAAAAAAGTTTATATCGCCTTAAAAATGTCAAAACATGACCGTTCCTCTTTGAAGCACATTTAAAGTACATAAGTGAACATATCACAAGACCCAGTATTTGTTCCAAACCTTGGTGTTGCATGTAGAGGAGCAGCAAAAGCTGAATATCCAATGAACATCGAACACCAAACAAGCTTTACCGCAGTGCCATAATTGTGAGTTTGGAAGCTCCGCCCTTCTTCCTGTTATCTACACCAAAAGCGAACGGCACGGTGAGAGAGATTTTCTTGTAATTTTTATGTGCAGTAACGTCTAGGACCCCAGCGATATGCACCCTTGCTAAGGTTGTAAATGTTGTTGAACTGACTTGTTGACTTGCTTATCTTGAGTAAATTCACAAAATTTTAATGTTTAAATTTTGAAGAGTGGCTTATTTTCATGCATGCACATGCACAGACACATGCTTTAAAATACTCAGTGCAAAATAAGTTTCCCTTTCATATTACTAATAATGTATGAGAAGAAACACCACTTTCATTAGTTTAATATTTATTACCCCCAAAATTTAGACAATGAAAGGATGGCCCCAAATGATGTTCTGAGGTAATGCGTTCCACTCTTCCACAAGTGCTACATGCAGTTCTGCCAGGTCACGTGGGGGTGGGGTACAATCATCCAGTCTCTGCTACTGGTCCCAGATTTGGGGGTTCAGGTCAGGGGACATTGATGGCCATACCATATGAGGCACTCCAACTTCCTGAAGTCAAGCTGTGACAATTCTGAACAGAAAGTTGGGAGTGTGCTGGAGGAATTGGGGATGCTGATGGGTTCTTTGATGTCTCTGAGGTAAGAATGTGCAGTGACTGAGCCATCTACAATAACCAAATCTGTTTTGTGCTGACTGGTGATGCCTGCCCAGACTGTTGTACTTCGTCCACCAAAGCAAACCCTGGGGACCATGTTGACCTCAGCGTATCACTCACCTCGCCTTCTCCAGCAACGGTGACCCAACACTCATCAGCGAACAGGACGGTAGACAACTGCTGCATTGTCCAGGTCACAAGGTATTTTGCCCACTGCAAACGTTCACGGTGGTGTCTTGGTGTCAGTGGAGTCACCTGCAACGGTCGTCTGGCATTCAAGCCAAAGCGGTAGAGTCGGTTGCGAATGGTTTGTCTGGAAACCCTAGTACCCCTCACATCTCGTAAACAGGCCTGCAGCTGTGTGGCAGTTGCATAACGATGTCTGAGTGCCTAGGTCCTTAGGTACTGGTCATGGTTGCGGTCTGTCACTCGTGGGGCTCCACTCCTGGGTCTGTCATGAACTCTGCCAGTAGTTCTGTGTCTTGATGCAAGTCTGCTGATGACACTTTGAGACACACAAAGTTCACGAGCAACATCTGACTGCCTGCCACCGACCCGAAGGCGCGCCATGGCAAGGTGGCTCGTCCGTTAAGGGACGTTGTGTGTTCATGGCAGTTTGAATGATGAACTTGGAATAACTTACTGACAATACCAGCTTTTTATGCCCACAGAATGTTGAAATTGCTGCCACATTGAAAAAGGGTTGTCTTTTGGTACTGGCCCCAATATAAGGCACACCTGCACACAATGAGACACCTCATGTTGTGTTTTCCATCACCGCAATGCAATTGCCTCCCTATCCCAAAAATGTCTGAAGTGAAACAAACACCGTATGTATGACATCCACTGAGTCTCTCACAATATCCCTAACATATTGTGAGTAGTGTATTTCAGTAATTCAGTTTAAAAAGTGAAACTCTTATATTGGTTAGATTCATTACACGTAGACTGATATATTTCAAGTGTTTATTTATTTTAATTCTGATGATTATAGCTTACAACTAATGAAAAACCCAAATTCAGTATCTCAGGAAAATAGCATATTACTTAGATTTATAAGACCAATAAAGTTTTGGACAGAATTGTTGGACTACTGAAAAGTATGTACATGTACAGCACTCAGTACTTGGTTGGGGCTCAACTTTGCATTGTTATGGAAGCCCAGGTTGCTCTGATAGCAGCCTTCAGCTCTTCTGCTTTGTTGGCTCTCTTGTCTTCCATCTTTTTGCTGGCCAATCAAGCACAGGGATCCCATGGTCCTTAATAAACCAGGTATTAACACTTTTGGCAGTGTGAGCAGGTGCCAAGTCCTGCGGGAAAATCAAATCAGCATCTCCATAAAGCTGGTCAGCAGAGGGAAGCTTGAAAGGCTCTAAAACTTAATAAACTTTTTTGTTTTAGATTAGTAAATATTAATATATTTTTTGCATTTGTTAAATATCAGAATCGAGCGAGGGAGAATTTATGTGTTTTTTCTTTGTATCACTTTCATCAAAGTCTAAGATCGAACCTTTCATCAATTGATCTGTATCAGAAAAAAATATATTCTGAATAAATTGCTCCTATTTTTTCCAGGTGACTTTTTCAGGCCTTCCGCATAAATTACTCCTATGTGACCAAGGTTCTCCAATGAGTCCTTGAAAAAAAAAGGAATTTTTTTTTTTCTTAAGTGTATGTAAATATCTGGTTTCAACTGTATAATATATACAGTACAGACCAAAAGTTTGGACACACCTTCTCATTCAAAGAGGTTGAATTTGTATTATGGCAAGAAAAAAGCAGCTAAGTGAAGAAAAAAACGAGTGGCCATCATTACTTTAAGAATTTAAGAAAAATTGGGAAAACTTTGAAAGTGTCCCCAAGTGCCGTCACAAAAACCATCAAGCGCTACAAAGAAATTGGCTCACATACGGACCGCCCCAGGAAAGGAAGACCGAGAGTCACCTCTGCTGCGGAGGATAAGTTCATCCGAGTCACCAGCCTCAGAAATCGCAGGTTAACAGCAGCTCAGATCAGAGAGCAGGTCAATGTCACACAGAGTTCTAGCAGCAGACACGTCTCTAGAACAACTGTTAAGAGGAGACTGTGTGAATCAGGCCTTCATGGTAGAAGATCTGCTAGGAAACCACTGCTAATGACAGGCAACAAGCAGAAGAGACGCGTTTGAACACAATAAAGAAAACTCTTTGAATGAGAAGGTGTGTCCAAACTTTTTGGTCTGTATTTTATATATACAGTGTGTGTGTATGTGTTTATATATTTGTGTGTATAATACACACACACACACACACACACACACACACCTGTGTGTGTGTGTGTGTGTGTGTGTACATGCATGTAGTACCAGTGAAAAGGACACTTCTAATTCTATGGTCTTTTCTAAAAATTTGTTTATTTATACATTTTAAAACAATACTGAAGGTGTCCAAAATATGCAATAATCTCTTTTGCACAGTTAATATTGAGATGTGTCTGCTACTTATGATCTGTAAAGCCTTCATAACGGCTCTAATCTGAGGTGCTGTTTTTTAATTGGTGATTTCTGAGGCTGGTAACTATAAATGAACTTCTCCTCTGCAGCAGAGGTAAGTTTTGGTCTTCTTCCTTGGGAAGGTCTTCATGAGAGTTTCATCATGGTGCTTGAAGGGTTTTTTAAATGCACTTGACACAATACTGTTCTTGCAAGAAGTGTTCCAGAACAGCTGAACTTAGCATCTTAAAATAACAACTGATTGTAGTTAATGTAATTATCTAATGCCACGTGTTATTTGATTACATTGCATTGTTCTAGAATGTAAAAAATAAATCAACAAAGAAAAAAACATTGAATTAGAAGGTGTATCCAAACTTTTAACTAATACTGTATGTACAGTATGTTTGTGTATATATATATATATATATATATATATATATATATTCATTTACTTATTTATTTGTGGAAGGGCAGACATCCTCACTCAAAGGCAGCGGAATGTGAGCTGGAAAAGGACAGGGCAGTAGGCCTACAAACTATATATATATAATATATCAGAACCGTATAAGTTAATATTAGTATACAGATTCTTGGCCAATAAGAATGTGCGTTTCAAGAAAAAGGATCTCACGAGCTGCCGCAGCAGTGTGCAGGAAGCTGTGAACATGACGTACATTATCTGAAGAGGGCAGTCATGTTTCCTTCTCAGGTATTGTGTGTCTATTGAAACCGATAATGTGCTAATCTCTCTTAGGCGCTCATTGACAGCAAGCGACAGAGCTCATAAATGTGTCTAGCTCAAACACATAATGGATGAAATAATTATTCAATGCTGGAAACAGCAAAAAAGCATGACGATTACTATTATAAAAAGCACTTTGTGTGCATATAAGAATGATTACTTGAAAATATTTTTGTTTATTCATGTCTTCTGATGGTGCTCGATGTCGACACATTTTTGTGTAAGGTATGTAGATGGTGTCAAGCAGTGAATATAGGGAAAGGGAAACCATAAATGTAAAAAAAGCAGAACTGGCAACTATGCCAGGAGCAGCACAGAGGAGTTTATTACAGAAACAAAACTGTTAAAGATTTTATTTTTCAATTAAAATGATATATATAGTTTGGAAAAAAAAAACTGGGGAAGTCCAGCTTCTCTTGGAAAACATCATTAATAAAAATACACCGAGTGTGTGTCTGAAGTCTCACTGCGTTAGTGACTGAATGTGTTGCTGCTGTACTGAAAGCCTGTTTCCTCTTTCATTAATTCTAGACATGCAGCAAACTGCAAGTGAGAAACTGTCACACTGAAGCAACATTTAAACAGGAAGGCCTTAAAGGGACCCCTACACAGTCATGTGACTACCAGACTCGCACTTGAAGTTTACTGAACATTTTATTAGGATGATTTTTTTTTATTATTTCACTGATCTGCAGGAAAAAAGCAGTCCTGAAAAAAAGTCCTGTAAAGCAGCTCAATCACACACCTGTCTGCTGCATCATCAGACGTTACGGCTGTTCACTATAGAGAAAGAAAAGCCAACCGAGGTTTAGTTACCAGTATTGTGTTCACAGAAGTAATAAACATTTGTAAATACATTTTGTCAGGAGTATTTCAAACAAATGATGCTGGACGACACAGTCCAACACATTCAGGATACTCTGACTATAGTTCAAGCTGCAAGGCATTTGTATAATAATACATGTCTCATATTTCACTATGATATTGTGTTGCTTCCCATCTCGGCCACAGGAAGCTATTGCAGTTTGGTCACATCCTGTACTGGCAGCCAGCAACTAATAGCCTTCTTGTGCCTATGAGCTAACTATTAATAGGAACAAATAAAGCTGCATCCACCAAAGCGAGGCACAGAGCTGCTCCAAAGCACTCAGGAGAAATGAGCTACATCTGACCTCCTGCTACTGAAAGCTGGGAGACACGGTGTGAGTTTTAATAATGTTTGATGTGTTGAGGACTTCCAGTTGGACTCCAGCTATGATGCTTAATCCTGACCCTCCCAAACCACTTTCTCACTTCAAAAAACAGAAGCGTACACTGTGTTGATGCAGGTGAAATGTTGAATGATACAGCCTCTGATTTAGCTCTGTACAACCTGTCATTGCCAGGGGAGAAGTCCAGCATCGTCATGAAGCCTGAAATTGAGGGTATTCCACTAGAAATGGAACTGGACACTGGTGCCGCAGTCTCACTGATCTCAACAAAAACTTATGAAAGCACCTGCCACCTGTTAAAGCACCTGCCACTATGCTTTACTGACATCATTCTTCGTACTTACAGTGGACTAGTGTTACATCCTGAGGGTGTAATCAATGTGAGTGTGAAAATGAATAGACAGCTACTCTTCCATTATATTTTGTGCAATTTTAATGAGACTTAATCGTTTCATTTCATATTCACTTCCATATTCCAACTTCCATTGGGCAACTTCCATATTCTTTACCACCATAGTTCCGGTGGTAAAGAAAGATGCATCTGTGCATATATGTGGGGACTTTAAAGTGACGGTAAACTACTTTTTCCTGTTCTTAACACTATCTGCTTACACGTATTGAGGACCTTTTTGTTTCTGAAAATTAGACTTGTCACATGCTTACCTTCAGATGATGGTTGAGGAGGAGCCAAAGCATTTTCTTACAATTTACACACTAAAAGGTCTATTCCAGTATAATCGTCTGCCATTTGGGATTGCTTCAGCAATATTCACCAGCCTTATTCCAGAGAGCTATGGATTAGATATTACAAGGTCTGCCAAATGTCCATTCTTACCTGGATGACATTTTAGTAGCTGGAAAAACTGAAGCTGAACACATGGAAAACTTGGATGCAGTTCTCAGACGCCAAAAGCAGTTTGGCTTACATGTGGAAAAAGCAAGTGTTTTTTTTTTTTTTTTTTTTTTTCCAAGGACTCATTGGAGAACCTTGGTCACATAGGAGTAATTTATGCGGAAGGCCTGAAAAAGTCACCTGGAAAAAATAGGAGCAATTGTAGATGCACCAACACCCCAACACCATCCAATGTTTCTGGGTCTGTTAAACTACTATGGGAGATTCCTGGGACAGACTTAAGAAAGAGGAGCTTCCTGTAAGTGCCGCTAATATTTGGCGTGAACTGAAACATGGAACTGAAACACTGGCCAATTTAGTGTTGGAGGTTTCATAGCTAAATTTGTCTAGCCTGATGGTCAGTCTTCATTGATTGCACATTCCATCAGTAAGAGCAGAATGTGAAGGTTTAATTAGCAGAGTAATAGCACAGTTTTGCATAAAATATTGTAGTGCACACAACATTGTTTGATATATCAGAGTTCAAAAGAGGACAAATTGTTGGTGTGCATCTCGCTGGCACATCTGTGACCAAGACAGCAAGTCTTTGCGATGTATCACGAGCCGCGGTATCCAGGGTAGAGAAGCCCCAAAAAAGACTGTTGTATGCCCAGAGTGAAGTATGGGGATTGATCAGTGATGGTTTGGGCTGCAATATCATCGCATTCTCTAGACCCAATACTTGTGCTAAATGGGTGCGTCACTGCCAAGGACTACCCCAACCATTCTGGAGGACCATGTACACCCAATGGTTTAAACAATGTATCCTGAAGGCGGTGCCGTGTATCAGGATGATAATGCACCAATACCCACAGCAAGACTGGTGACAGAGTGGTTTGATGAACATGGTGAAGTTGAAGATTTCCCATGGCCTGCACAGTCACCAAATCTAAATCATTGAGACACTTTGGGGTGTTTTTTTTTGTGGTCGTCTTTATTCTGTGATTTTGCTGTTCAATCATTTTGTGCCCCCTCCCCCAACTCTTGAAGCATTGTACTTGTACATTGTACAAATTTGTACATTGTACATTTCCAATAAAAAAGTTATTAGCAAAAAAAGAAAAATGTGTGTGATGGTTGAATCACACTGAAGATTTTAAGAAGAATTCCTTTATGGCCTGAAGTGACCTCTTTGCTCAGACTGTATGTTTAAGCAACCAGGGATGATCTGAGGACTTACACTGCATGTTAGAACAGGACTCCTGAATGCAATTAAAAGTTTCTTCAACTGTCTTGCGGTGAGAATCAGAGCTGTGTGTGTGTGTGTGTGTGTGTGTGTGTGTGTGTGTGTGTGTGTGTGTGTGTGTGTGCATTAAGGGGGTTTACACAAAATGGCACAATGTTTCCTCACAGGTCTGAAAATATGCCTGTGCTGGTAGTGAGTGGAGCCAGCCAGCATTACCGAACAAAATAGAACAAAAGTGGTCTACTACACACGAGAAACAACAAATTCATATGACATTTAACACAAAATTATGATTTATTTGATATTTCTATAAATTTCACATTTCAGAGATCCAGGCATTCCAAGATGGCACCAGTGAGGTCAGGACTGTCCGACTTATTTTACTTTGTTTTTGTCTTTTAAGTTAATTTCCAGCAACTTTAAACCGGCAAAGTTATCACCATTGAGTGCATAAGGTATGATAGAGATACTTTAATTTCTATTGGCCAAGTGAGATCCTGAGGGAGAACAAAGATGGAAATGAGTTGGCATCAGGAACAGGCTGAGAGCCTGTGCATACTGCATACCTCTGCCTAGCATCCTGCTTGCCAATGTCCAGTGGGTGGAGAACAAACTTTGAGACATTTGGGACTGCAATCTCCTCTGCTTCACCGAGACATGGCTGAACCCAGCGGTACCGGACCACGCCATCCAGCCGACCGAGTTCTTCTCGGTTCACTGCATGGACAGGACACAGGACTCCGGGAAGTCGAGGGGAGGCGGCGTGTGCTTAATGGTGAACAACAACTGGTACAACAGCGCGAGCGTTGTTCCTCTCACACGCTCCTGCACACCCAACCTGGAACTACTGACCATCAAATGTCGTCCTTTTTATCTTTTTTGGGAGTTTACATCGGTCATAATCAGCGCCATTTATATTCCACCACAAGCAGACATGGACACTGCCTTATGCGAACTGCATGAGGCACTCACACAGCACCAGACACAACACCGGGATGATGTGCTTATTGTGGCGGGGGATTTCAACAATGCCAACCTCAAAGGCGTAGCGCCGAACTTTCACCAACACATCACCTGTCCCCCATTTGGGAAATCGAACCACGCCGCCATCTTCCTCATGCCAAAATACAAATCAAAGGCTCAAACAGGAAGTTCCGGTTCAGAGAGAGGTTGCGCGCTGGACGGACGCCTTACAGGATGCACTTGATGACGCAGACTGGGACATGTACCGAAATCTTTTCGATGACGTCAATGTGTTTACGGAAGCGGTTGTGGGATTCGTCGGAAAACTATCGAATGATGCCGTACAGAAAACGACTATCAAAACGTTTCCCAATCAGAAGTCGTGGGTGGATAAAACTATCGGCAACGCTCTTGAGATCTCGCACCGCTGCCTACAACGCTGGGGTTGTATCGGGGGACATGGACCTGTACAAGCCTGCATCATATAACGTCCGGGAGGCGGTGAAGGAGGCAAAGCAGTGCTATGGGAGGTAACTAGAGTCACAACTTCAGCAGAGTGACTTCAGGAGCTTGTGGCAGGGACTAAGAACAATAACGCACCAACATCCAGTATGATAAACGCGGACATGACTCTGGCAGATGAGCTGAACACCTATGCTCGCTTCAAGGCTGCAGCTAAAGACGCTAGCGATGCTAATGCTAGCGACAATAACGGCTGCAGACAGGAAGTCACTGCCAACACCGGAAATGCATTCATCATCTCAGAGCATGACATGAGGAGAGCCTTCAGGAGAGTGAATACCAGGAAAGCATCAGGACCAGATGGGATCTCAGGTAGAGTCCTCAGAGTCTGCGCAGACCAGCTAGCACCTGTGTTCAGAGATATTCAGCCTCTCTTTGTCAGTCGGTAATCCCCACATGCTTCAAAGAGTCCATCATGGTTCCTGTTCCGAAGAAACCCCATCCTGCTTCCTTCAATGACTATCAACCTGTAGCCCTCACCTCAGTTGTGATGAAGTGCTTTGAACGGCTGGTCAGAGACTTCATCAATTCTTCACTCCCGGACACACTGGATCCACTGCAGTTTGCATACCGCCCAAACCGCTCTACGGATTATGCCATCTCTCATCTCCTCCACATATCACTCACTCACCTGGACACTAGAAGGGGGAATTATGTTAAAATGCTCTTCATCGACTACAGCTCAGCATTTAATACCATAATTCCCTCCACACTCACCACCAATCTGGAGCACCTGGGACTCGGCTCATCTCTGTGCCAGTGGATCTCTATAATTTCCTAACTAGGAGACTACAGGCAGTAAGGATGGGTGGATACGTCTCAGCCCCCCTCACTTTCAGCATTGGAGCCCCTCAGGGTTGTCTTCTGAGCCCACTGCTGTACTCTTTGTACACATATAACTGTGTGGCCTCTACCAGCTCTACCATCATCATTAAGTTTGCTGACGACACCGTCGTGGTGGGCCTGATGACTGACAACGATGAGATGGCCTACCTGAAGGAGATTGGAAATCTGGAGAACTGGTGCCAGAAGAACAACCTCCTTCTAAATGTCAGTAAGACCAAAGGAGCTGATGTTGGACTTCAGCGCTTGAGAGACTTTAGACTGCCCTCTAAGGTGCTCAGGAACTTCTACTCCTGCACCATAGAGAGCATCCTGATGAGAAACATCACAACCTGGTTCGGGAACAGCACCATGCAGGACAGACGAGCCCTAGAGAGGGAGTGCATCATCTGCATCGAGCTCCCTGACCTACACTCGATCTACAGCAAGCGGTCCTGGACAAAGGCCAGGAAGATCATGAAGGATCTCAGCCACCCCAGCAATGGACGGTTCTCTCTGTTGCAGTCAGAAAACGCTTCCACTCCCTGAAGGCCAATACAGAGAGACTGAGGAGGAACTTCTTGCCGCAGGCGATACGGTCTCTCAACGAGATCACTACACTGGACTAAAACCCCTCTACATTTTTTGCACACCTCATAGTAATGGACACTTATAGACATTACTCATCTGTTCACTCATGCACAGTTGTACATACCCCGGACACTTATGGACATTGCACATTTGCACATATATGCACATTTGCGCACTTCCTGGACATTTCCACATTGCCATTTATTCCCATTTTTATATCTATTTAAAATTGTTACATTTGTACAGATAAGTTTTTATATTTTATATTTCTTATATATTTTTGAAAATTTTGTTTCTATAGCTAAACTTGCTCTAAATTTATTCCGCTCTTTATTTCCTTATTTCTTGTAAATAGTTTTTTTTTTTTTTTTTTTTAAGGTCACGGGCAGTCATATAAGCATTTCACTGCATATCGTACTGTGTATGACTGTGTATGTGACAAAATTATAATTTTGAATTTATCCTCCCCTCATTCTGCTCATGTAAAAGAGTAAGATGCAGTAAAGACATTAAGAACTAAACGCCCTTTAGTGTACAAAGATGTCACTGTTTGTCAGAGCTTGTAATCTTCCTGTGTTTTTTTAAAATTATTTTTATATGGTCCCATTATCTGTGTGAAACTGTTTTTCTGCAGAGCATGTGTGACTGTTAGTATGCCCCTCTCATGGTAGCAGAATAAACAGGTACAGGAGCGGTAGCGTGAGAGGGAATATCCGTTATTGGTTAATCTGGTATACTTGGGCCCAAGTGTACAGTATGTGTGGGAAAACTGCTGTGGAATGTCAGGACATGGACCTGCTCACACTGCTTGTCAAATGACAACTGATCACACCTGAACTTCCAACTCTTACTCAGTCTCTATACCACTACAGGGTCGGATCAGCACGGAGGCTAGCTTAGATATTTACGCCCATGCCAGACGACTTGGAGAAGTAGGTTTAGGAATGATGGTCAGGTGTCCACGTAGTTTTTAAAGAGTTATTTCCATTGCAGCTTCACTTATCCCATTTTTTCAAAGTTAAAAAAAAAAATTCTAAAGAAAAAAGGGGAAAGAGACAGCTTGCTCCTAAGAAACGATAAAACACAAACTCCAAACACACAACAGAGATCTGTCCTGAAGACTGTCCCATAATGTTTATATTAAATAAATCATGCTCCCTTGCCTATGCATGCAAAAGTGTGCGTGCATTGTGCGTGTTTATGTAGTTGTTTCTGTGAGCTGTTTTTTCACACACTGGTGTGTGAAGAGAGCGGTGGTTAACACTGACTTTAGATCAGTGAATCAACATCAGGCAAACAGTCTAATAGGTTTTGCAGAATTACATTGTATGAAACAAAATATAATGTGTTAGTCATCATGTACATTACTTTAACAAATTCTAACATTATTATTATTTTTTTTTTATATTATTTGGTATTTATATAACTGCTGTACTTTAACATGCACAGATGGGGTATGCGTGAGTTTTGCAGTTTAAATGTCTTCACACTTTGAACACGAGAAATGACTGATGCTGCGGCTCTGATGTGCAACTTCCTCTAACTTCTTTTACTGGCAGTGACACATTTAGTTTCCTATACAGAGTACAGAGGCTCAGCCTGTCAACTCATTTCATGTTTTAGTGGGACTTTTATACTGTACTCAGCTGTGAAAATGTATTTGCCCCTGATTTATTATTATTATTTTTTATTGTACTACATATTAGTCACATAGGGTAATTACTTTTTCACATAGGGCCAAGTAGATTTATTAGTTTTTTTTTCCCCTTAAAAATGAAATCATCATTTAAGAATTGCATTTTGTATTTAGTTGAGTTATCTTTGTGTAACATTAACATTTTCATGACTGAGATCATTTAATAAAAAAAAAAAAAGTTGGAAGGGGCAAATACTTTTTTACGGCACTGTAGACTAAAGATGTTTTGGTGTTCTCTTATGCAGGATAAGATGCCGGGGTGTTCCCACAGTACTGCAGATGATGCTGAAGGTTGTGGTGATGCTAGGACACGATGAGAAACAGGTACAGCGTGATTAAGTTTACTTGGGCAAAAAATTATAAAATGCAGAGGTGCAGTAATTCATGTAATTTAGGTAATTATGTAACAACAACAACAACAACAGTCAGTTGTTATTTTAGGACATGGAGGTAAGCTGTTCTGGAACATTTCTTGCAAGAACAATATTGTCAAGTGCATTTGCAAAACCAAGCACCATGATGAAACCGGCTCAACATTAACTGTTCAAGGGAGATTATTGCATATGTTGGATGCCTTCAGCAATGCTTTTCAGTGTAGAAAGAAATAAAAATCAGGAACAACCATTAGAGTTAGAATGTGATCCCAAAGTTTTGAGTGGTCATGTACATATTATACTGTTTATTTTTACAGCATTTAACAGATGCTATCATTCACAGTGAATAAAAAAACGCTTTATGATTTCCATCAAAAACACATTCTTGTACTCTATAAGTCAGACACCTTGGGTACATCTACATGCAGCAAGGGAGGCAGCTTGACCTCCCTGTTATATAATCTGTCCACCATCCTCCCCATCCACAACCAACCCTGTGCACTTTACACTTTTCAGTTCCTAACAACATGCAAAACCAGCGCTGCTGCTACTGATGCACTGCTCAACACACATGAACTGCTATCGTATCTCTAGCTGAAGTGAAAGCTTCTCTGTGTAGGACCACATCAGTTACACTCAGTTACAGCCAAAAGTCAAGTCACTCACCAAACTGACATCTTCATGAAATTAGCAAACATACATGGTGTTTAAAACTCATACAAACATGATGCCTCCTTTACTACCCGACTGGGAGTATGTGATAGGTAAAAAAAAAAAAAAACGATGCAGTTTTTGTGATTATTTTGTATGCCGATTCATTTATCACCATATTGATGCAAAATGTATTTATTTATTTTTATTTTTACATTTTTGATAGAGATGCAACAGTCAGTCAGCTTGTGACTGGTTTTCAGCTTGATTAGACATAACCCATCATGTTGGATGTAATTGATTTTGTGCTAAGTGCATAAGCTTAACAGAAACACATTTTTAACTTTATCAGAAGTCGCGAATGGTATAAAGCCTCCGATTGATCTTTTTATTTTTTAAAATTAGTCCCGAAACTCGCTCATTACACATGTTTACACCAGTCTCTAATACCACATGCACTAATTAGTGTCAAAACACATGCATTAGAAGTGTTAGAACCTGCTTACGGCCACACGCTCAGAATTGCTCAACACAGTTTGGAGGCATTTGAGGCGGTAAAACGTCAATGTTTTCTTATAATCCTACACGTAGGGCGCTCTAAACTATTCACTCACGCCCATCCCATGTCGTAGGAGTGACTTATTTACTAAGTTTGTTTGGAAATAATAAAATGCATGTATGGAATAACTATGGTGGATTGCATGTATACCTCCTGCTTAGTAACAATGTAACATTGGTTGGACAATGAAACTGAAATGCCTGGTTTTAGACGACAATAATTCATTAGTATGGTGTAGGGCCTCCTTTTGCCGCCAATACAGCACCATTTAGTTTTGAGAATGACTGACAGATACAAGTCCTGCACAATGGCCAGAGGGATTTTGAGCCATTTTTCTTGCAGAATAATGGCCAGGTCACTGTGATATTGGTGGAGGAAAACATTTCCTGACACCCCAAAATTGCTCAATAATATTTAGATCTGGTGACTGTGCAGGCCAAGGGAGATGTTCAACTTCACTTCCATGTTAATGAAACCACTCTGTCACCAGTGTGTGTATTGGTGCATTATCATCCTGATACAGGGCACCGCCTTCGGGATGGAGTGTTTGAACCATTGAGTGCACATGGTCCTCCAGAAGGGTTCGGTAGTCCCTGGCAGTGATGCGCCTTCCTAGCACAAGTAGTGAGCCTAGGGAATGCCATGATATTGCAGCCCAAACCATCACTGATCCACCCCTATGCTTCATTCTGGGCATGCAACAGTCTGTTGGTATGCTTCTTTGGGGCTTCTCCACACTGTAACTCTCCCAGATGTGGGAAAGACAGTGAAGGTGGACTCGTCAGAGAACAATACATCTTTCACATTGTTTACAAAATATGCTTCCCAAGATTTTCTCTGCTGGCACCATTGAGTCAGGTGAATGTATGTAAGGTGAATGTAGAGTGCAAGCAGGGACTCCAGCAGGACTAACTATGACAGCATAACTAAAAAGGAGAGCCAGAAGAAAACACAGACATGAGAGCGCCCTGAGATGTAAAGCAACCAATCACCTCACCATCAACAAACCTAAGTGATCAATGAGAGTGGGGAAGACAGCATCTAAACATACCAGTTCACCATAATACTCTATGTTCATAAATCCCTTAGATCTGCTCCTTTACCTAATTCACTGCCTAATCTAATTACAAAGATGCTTCGCTAAATAAATAGGTTTTTAAGTCCCAAACACTATTTGGAAGGCTATTTCATAACTTTGGGGCTTTGTAAGAAAAAGCTCTGTTTTCATAATATGCCGTACTGAGAAGCAGCCTGCATTCTTTGATCGAAGTAGGCACGGCAGATCATAAGATACTACCAGTTCACTTAGATACTGCGGCACGAGACCATTTAATGCTTTATATGTCAAAAGTAGTATTTTCAAATCAATGCAAAATTTTACAGGGGGCCAATGAAGTGTAGATAATAGATGGGTGATGTGCTCGTATCTTCTGGTTTTAGTGAGCACTCTCGCTGCTGTATTCTGAAGTAACTGAAGCTTGTTTATGCATTTAGTTGAACAACCAGACAGTAAGTGCTGTATATAGTCCAACCTAGAGGTGATAAAAGCATGAACCCATTTTCTGCATCCTTTAGGGACAATATATTCCTTATGTTGGCAATATTTCTGAGGTGAAAGAATGCTATCCTGGTGATGATATCTACATGAGTTTTCAATGAAAGACTAGAATCTATAATCACACCAAGGTCTTTTACTGTTGCACTAGATAGAACAGAAAGGCCATCTAAAGTTACAGTGTAATCTAAAATCTTGCTTCTAGCTGCATGTGGTCCTATGACTAGAACTTCTGTCTTATCAGGATTAAGCAAAAGTAAGTTAATTAGCATCCAGTCTCTTATATCCTTTATACATTGCTCCACTTTATTAAACTGGTTTTTCTCATCTGGTTTTGATGAGATATATAACTGAGTGTTATCAGCATAACAATAAATAGTAATACCATGCTTATGGATTATGTTGCCCAAAGGAAGCATGTAAAGGGAAAAAAGCAGTGGGCCTAAAACCGAACCCTGTGGGACACCAAACTCCACTAGAGAACATAGAGAATAATCACCATTTAAATCTACATACTGATAACAATCGGTCAAATAGGATCTGAGACAGGAGAGGGCTGTTCTCTTAATTCCTACTACATTTTCTAATCTGTGAAGGAGAATACTATGATCAGTTGTGTCAAAAGCTGCACTGAGGTTGAGTAACACAAGCACAGTGACGCAACCCTTATCAGAGGCCAATAGGAAGTCATTTCCTACTTTAACGAGTGCTGTCTCTGTGCTGTGATGAGGCCTAGATCCTGACTGATACTGTTCGTGTATGATATTTCTATGTACAGTTGTGGCCAAAAGTTTAGAGAATGACACAAAAATAATTTTTACAAAGTTTGCTGCTAATCTGCTTTTAGCTCTTTGTTTCAGTTGTTTCTGTACTGAAATAATATTACAGGCACTTCATACGTTTCAAAGGCTTTTATCGACAATTACATAACATTTATGCAAAGAGTCAGTATTTGCAGTGTTGGCCCTTCTTTTTCAGGCCCTCTGCAATTCGAGTGGGCATGCTCTCAATCAACTTATGCCAAATCCTGACTGATAGCAACCCATTCTTTCATAATCACTTCTTGGAGTTTGTCAGAATTAGTGGGTTTTTGTTGTCCACCTGCCTCTTGAGGATTGACCACAAGTTCTCAATGGGATTAAAATCTGGAGTTACGTTGCCAGCCCCGAGCCACTTAGTTATCACTTTTGCCTTATGGCACTGTGCGCCATCATGCTGGAAAATGCATTGTTCTTCACCAAACTGTTGTTGGATTGTTGGAAGTAGTTGCTGCTATAGGGTGTTTTGTTACCATTCTTAATTCATGGCTGTGTTTTTGGGCAAAATTGAGAGTGAACCCACTCCCTTGGATGAGAAGCAACCCCACACATGAATGGTCTCAGGATGCTTTATTGTTGGCATGACACAGGACTGATGGTAGCGCTCACCTTTTTTTCTTCAGACAAGCCTTTTTCCAGATGCCCCAAACAATCGGAAAGAGGCTTCATCCGAGAATATGCCTTTGCCTCAGTCCTCAGCAGTCCATTCGCCATACTTTTTGCAGAAGATCAAAAGAAGATCATCTGTCCCGGATGTTTTTTTTTGGAGAGAAGTGGCTTCTTTGCTGCCCTTCTTGACACCAGGCCATCTTCCAAAAGTCTTCGCCTCACTGTGCGTGCAGATGCGCTCACACCTGCCTGCTGCCATTTCTGAGCAAGCTCTGCACTGGTGGCACTCCGATCCCGCAGCTGAATCCTCTTTAGGAGACGATCCTGGCGCTTGCTGGACTTTCTTGGACGCCCTGAAGCCTTCTTAACAAGAATTGAACCTCTTTCCTGGAAGTTCTTGATGATCCTATTGATTGTTGATTTAGGTGCAATCTTAGTAGCCACTATATCCTTGCCTGTGAAGCCGTTTTTATGCAACGCAATGATGGCTGCATGCGTTTCTTTGCAGGTCACCATGGTTAACAATGAAAGAACAATGATTTCAAGCATCACCCTCCTTTTAACATGTCAAGTCTGCCATTCTAACCCAATCAGCCTGACATGATGATCTCCAGCCTTGTGCTCGTCAACATTCTCATCTGAGTTAACAAGACGATTACTGAAATGATCTCAGCAGGTCCTTTAATGACAGCGATGAAATGCAGTGGAAAGTTTTTTTTTCGGGATTAAGTTAATTTTCATGGCAAAGAAGGACTATGCAATTCATCTGATCACTCTTCATAACATTCTGGAGTATATGCAAATTGCTCTTATAAAAACTTAAGCAGCAACTTTTCCAATTTTCAATATTTATGTAATTCTCAAAACTTTTGGCCACGACTGTAGATATTAGCATAGCTGCTCCAGAATCTTAGAGATGAAGGGGAGGTTTGATATTGGCCTGTAATTGGACAGCTGACAGGGGTCGAGATCAGATTTCTTAATTATTGATTTGAGAACTGCTAATTTAAAAGATTTTGGAACATACCCACTGCTGAGTGAAGAATTAATTATTTTCAACAGGGGTTCTGTTATTCATCAGGGGTTATCTGTTTGAGGAAATGTGTCGATATAATTCACAGGTTGATGAATTTGCACAAGAGGTGAGTGAAATTAGTTCATTCTCTTCAAGGGGAGTAATGTATTCTAGGTTCTGATCTGACATGGTTAGTTTAACATCTGCATCAATTACACTGTCTGGTTTCAAAGCCTGAATTTTATGCCTAACATTTACAATTTTGTTAATGAAAAAGTTAATTGAAGTCCTCACTACTGCACAATTTTTTTGTGGAGATTTCCGCAGTGGTTCTATTTCTAGTTAATTTGGCTACAGTATTGTTTTTGTTATTTTCTGTAAGAGTGGAGAGATATGTTGATCTAGCTACACTGTAGTTTTTTTTAAAAAGAACTACAATAATTCCCATCCCCAAAAACCCTAACATTACCTGTTTAAATGATTATAGACCAGTTGCACTCACACCCATACCAGCAAAGTGTTTGGAGAGGTTGGTGATTAAACACATCAAGGATGTTATACCACCCACACTGGACCATTGCCAGTTTGCATACAGATCCACAGAGGATGCGGTGGCTATTGTGCTCCATCACATGTTGGAACACCTGGAACACAAAAATACGTATGCCAGACTTCTCTTTGTGGACTTTAGTTTGGCATTTAATACCATTTTGCCAAATAAGCTCCAAATTAAGCTCTGTGAGCTCGGTCTAAGCACTGTATTGCGTAACTGGACTATGGACTTTTTAACAAATCGCTTACAGTGTGTGTGAGTGGATAAAAGTACATCATCCACAGTGCTCATGAACACCGGGGTCCCCCAGGGATGTGTACTTAGTCCGTTACTGTATACACTATACACGCATGACTGCTGCGCCGCCCTTCCTTCTAATTACATAATTAAATTCGCTGATGACATCACGGTGTTAGGCCTGATCACTGACAATGATGAGTCCTCATACAGAAGGGAGGTGGAACATATGGCAACTTGGTGTGACGCCCACAACCTGGCCCTCAACATCAAGAAAACCAGGGAAATGATTGTGGATTTTTGTAAGGGCACAAAGACCATCTGGTAAGTGGATCTATCTTACTATCACTTACTATCGGAAACGGGACGGTTGAGAGGGTTACCAGCTTTAAATTTCTTGGCCTAACTGTGACAGAGGACCTAATGTGGGGCAATAACATCAACTCTGCCATAGGGAAGGCCCAGCAGCGTTTCTTCTACTTCAGGAAACTGAGAAGAACTAATCTTTCTCAGCAGCTTATGGTGAACTTTTATCGTTGTGCTATAGAGAGTGTGCTGACATATGGACTCTTGGTGTGGTTTTCCAGCTGCACTAGGGCGGAACAGCAGGCACTACAGCGGGTGGTGAAAGCAGAGGGGAAAATCAGGACTAGTCTTCCGGAGATGAGTACTATCTACACTACACGCTGTGTAGTGTGCACAACATCCTGCGGGATCAGCATCACCCTGCACATCAAGTGTTTCACCTACTGCCCTCAGGTAGGAGGTACAGGTCCTTATGGGCCAGAACCACCAGACTGTCCCACAGCCTCTTTCCTACTGCTGTGAGGTTGCTGACTGATTGGATACCTCCCTTTCGGACCTTGCGCCCATTTATTTATTTTTTATTACACATCATTACAATAACTGTGAACTGGACTGATGCAGGACACATAATACATACATACACATAAAATCGTGGTTTGACCCACCCCCCCTCTCCTTCTATATTCTATATTCTTTATATCCTACCTCACATAGCCGTTATGGTTATTGCTTTGCTGCACTATGGTTGCACTTTATTACTTGCCGGGAGATGTTGCCAAATGATATCTCGTTGTTATCTATACTTGTTATTTTTAACAATGACAATAAAAATTGAATTGAATTAAGAGCTTTTGTATAGTTCAGGATTCTCTCCTTCCATGCTATTTAAATACTAACAATTTAGTTTGATGCCATTTCCGTTCTTATTTCCGAGCGGTCTGTTTTAAAGTGGGATTGTGATTATACCATGGAGTAAGTTTCTCTATCTCTAATATTTTTTCTTTTAACTTGAGCTACATTATCTAAGGTATAACGGAATGTTGCCTCTAAATATTAAGTCGCCTGATCGAGTTATGTGGGGTCTAACAGTGATCCAATCAGAGTTGATAACTCTGGGAGATTACTGATAAAACTCTGTGTGGTAGTTGATGTGAATGGACATAAATGCTGTTCTCAGCGGGTTTTCTGAATTCCCAACATTAATATTAAAATCTCCAGCAATTAATGCTTTGTCTACAGAAACGACAAGGTTTGAGAGGAAATCTGCAAATTCACAAAGAAATTCAGAGTACGACCCTGGAGGTCTGTAAGTGATAATTTACGGTATCAACTGAGCAGACTTAATATTTGTAGCTACACTGTAAATCCTAATGCTCAAAGTAATTAAACATTGAGTACTTAACTTAAATTATTACAATTAGGTCAAATTAATAGACCTTTTTGAGTATTCAGAACTTTTTGGTATTTATGAGTTTGTAGAAATGACACTTTTCAAGTTAACTAAACAAATGTAATATTTTAAGTAATCGTTTCACCAGCATAAAACCTATAGAGGAATGGTGGCTCAGTGGTAGATGTTTCGCCTGCCATGCGAAAGATCTGGGTTCGATTCCCGGGCCGGATTGTCTGCAACAATTTATTTGATTTGCAACAAGTTCAACGAACTCAAAAATGTATAGTTCTGTTTACCTAAAATTGGAAACATCGTTACTTAAAAAATTTGATGTAACTGATTACCTTAAATATTTTGAGTTTTGCCAACTTAATCAGGTTTACAGTGTGTAGAATAATCCATAATACATAAATGTCATTAAATTAATGAATAGAAAAAGGTTGTTAAACATCAGAATTGTTTATAAATACAAACATTTATGACACGAATGAATTATGATGACAAATCAATTAATTTCACTTTTATTTATTTAAGATGATACTGTTTCTGATAGAGTTGAAAACAGGTATTTATACATCTCTTTGTGTACATCTACATATGTTAAGAGATTATGACGACAAAAAAAATCGTAGTAAGTGTAATTAAATTACATTATTTTCAGTTTGCCTCGAGTCTTTGTTGCACATCTTTCTTCTTCAGACCTGTAATGAAAAGTAGTAAAGAAGAGGTATGTTTATATTATGTAAATAAAAGTTTTCAAAATAATAAGTGCTACGCCTTTAAAATAAAAAAATTGACTGATTCTTATTAAACGTACAAAAGTTACTCTTTGTGCTTTTGTTCATGACCCTAAATAGATTAAAAACTGAAGCGATTATGCATATCGCCATATGTAAATTTACAATACTTCAATTGTTTTTATTATATTGCACAGGCCTAGTATGTATAATGTAAAATCCACACCTCAGCAAAAATTTTAGTGCTACTTCATAAATTGTAGAGAAATAAAGAAAAGACAATAAACCTCAAGGTGAAATTCTCCAAAAGAAGCAAACACCACCATCTCCTAATACCAGGCATGTCTGTCTGAGGAAAAAAAATATATATATACTTTCTAATTATATGGCAAAAAGACATTAGAGTTTTTACTTACCTCTGTAAAATCAAAGTCCCCTGTGGTTGCAAAGCTCAGGGAATACTGGAATTGTAAACATTACAAATACATTTGTTCTTTATTGGATAAAAATCTAGTAAGAAAACATCAGCTTTATAAACTTACCATCAGGACAAAGATGCCACAGTTGTTGCTCACATGTTGTCGTGGAAGGCCCTGTTGATGTAGCCGTGAACACAGTCAATATACCTTGAAAAACAAATTATTTGAAGTGCTTTTACATTTATTTATTCAAATGGCTGAGGCCGAGTCTGCTGGATGGAGGACGACTGAGGATGGGGTGGTGGGGAAGACTGACTGGCAATGTGCTTCAGTAAATTTGCCCGAGTTAACACAGTCAATGAACAATAGCAGCAGTGAAAGTGGAATTTTGTCCAACATTTCAAACTGCATTTTATGATGATGAAATCTGAAATGAAAACCAAAAAAAAAGGTCATTATTATATATTTGTAGACAATTGCCTATACTAAACTTAATTTGTATTTCACTTGGGCCTGTGGACAGTCAAATAACAAGCAAATTTATTTGCGATTTAATGAAAGGTCCTTGATCAATGAAGTAGGAATGTACCAATCATCGGCCGATATATTGCCTAAAATAAAACGAACACTCCATTACAAATTCAGACATAATTAAAAACCATGCACAGAGCATTACTGGACGGTTTGGCAGCATAGTAAATAAACTAAAGGGACAAAAGCAAAAATGTTGAATACTGGCATAGTCAAGTATGTATGAGCAGAAAGGGCTTTTGCTGCAGCAATCTTTTAAATACTGCTCACACTGCCCCTTGCTTAACACTGTTTTGTGCATGTTTGCATGGAAAATGGCTCTTAAAAGAGCCCTTGGGTTATGCGAACAAGATAGAGAGAAATTGAGGGGTAACGTAAGGGTTAGAGAATAACAGCAAAACAAAACAAGCTAAACAAATTAGAAAATGTGGTGCACAGGGCATATTAATGGGGTCATCAACATCAAGGATCTGCAAATAGAAGGAATAGATCATTGGTTTTAGTATCAAATTATTTAAAAATTGTGCATTATAGAAACCAAAATGACTACATTAAAAATGAAACAATTTAAGTTAATTTACTGAGGAAAAGATGCATTTAAATGAACTCAGTAATGTTATTAACATTTACAGTTACTGTTGTAATAAAGATTGTATTTACTGTGAAACATCATCTGCGACAGATGGCAAATTGTATACATATGCATGAATTACTAACATTTATAGATGGAAACTATATCCATGACATATAATGCATGCACTGGGGAAGACACATCATCTCAAATGCATTAAAAAACACACAAAAAAACTTACTTAACGTACTCATTATATATTTTAAATAACAATTTACACATAAAATATAGCGGGTGTACCTCTCACCATGCAGCAAAAAACACGAAAAATGGAAGGTTCAACGTCATTACTTTGCCACCAATGAGATGAGATGTGGGAGGAACGTTGCGTCGACGTTTACTTACAACCAATAAGAAACTATGTGGGCGGGGTGACACGTGCAGCCCCGCCCCAGATTCAGCCCCGCCTCCATCTGCAGGCTGCAGACAGGGGTACTTGTGACTTGCTGTCTTAGACACAGATGAACCAGTGAGACGCGCACCAACAGTTTGTCCTCTTTTGAACTCTGATATGTCACTCATAATGTTGTGTGCATTGCAATATTTTAAGTAAAACTGTGCTATTACTCTGCTAATTAAACCTTCACACTCTCCTCTTACTGGTGGAATGTAAGTCCAGTTACAAAGTCCAGTTCAGTCCAGTTGTGAAGCTCTTGAATAAAGCAAAGGTATAAAACTTATGAGTTGAAAACAACTTTGTTAAGATTAAATTTTTATAAAATTGTAACAAAATCTGAAAAAACGT
>JAAGKR010008706.1:0-29997 GCA_011419295.1 Clarias macrocephalus | reverse complement strand
TGGGAAACTCTGCCTTTACAGACATTGTTTTGTTCGCAAGGGCACCGTTATGCTCAAACAGGTTTGTGCTCCTTAATGAAAGTTTGAGATCCCAGTGAAAGGATCCTTATGCTACAGCATACAAAGAAATGCACCACAACTTTTTGCTCCTAACTTTGTGGGAATCATTTGTGTATTTTTACCCTTAAAAATATATAAAGGTGATGGTCAGGTGTTCACATACTTCTGTATAGAAAGGGTCTGCCTAAAACATTGCTAGCAACATGAGATTTATTCATACTGGTGTTGATAACATATTTGCACAGTTGTTGTAGAGAAGAAGTTTGCAATCAGAGTCTTTTAAAATGTCCTACAATGTGATCCTAACTTGCAATTTTTGGAGTAACAAGATTTAACATTCTATGCTTTTACTACTGTTTTTGACCTGTTCATAAAATCAACATATGTCAGTTCAGGAAAGCCTTTAGTTTTTAGACACCCACCTGCCGATGACCTCCTTTGGCTCGTACTTCTGGTGGAACTCTTTTGCTCCCACCCATTGGGGCAGTTCCTCTACGGGCATCAGATCACGAGTCATCGCTGCAACCTGAGGTAGCAACTGAAATTCAGCAAAGTTATTTAAACTCCTTTAACATTTCTATCTTGAACCTTTTTTTTGTTATACATGTTTACCATGTCTGCATTATGAGGTAATTATATATATTAATTTTATATATATATATATATTTCCAAACTTAAAAAAGTAATATTACAGTTGAATATTTTCATGTCTGTAAAGAAATCAAATCAAACTGACAAAAATTACTTGACTAGTTTTCAGATGGAAACAAACAAACAAAAAAACGAATACAGGCTTCTGGGGTTTGCACAAAAATAGAAAGAGCAAGCGTGACCAATAAGAACTCTAGCATATTCTCCAGCGTGCTAAGTAAAACCTCCAGTTGTTTTACTTATAAAACAGCACGAATATGTATCAAACACTACTGATTATTTTCAAGTAAAGAATTTTCATATCAAATACTGACTGTGTTTACGTTATTACCCTTTAGTGCTCTTTATACAAGTTTATTTTATGTAGAAATGTTTTCAAGAGCACATTTGCTTATGGCAGTTTATTTTATAAATTCCCAAGACTTTTGCACAGTATTGTAAGTAAAACAGGTTTTAATAAGCGTTCTGGAGAATATGGGTTCTTCTGGTAACTTTGCCACACTTGCTCCTTGCTATTTTGATGCAAAACCAAGAATCTTACATTATGAAAACTAATCTGTTATGTAATATGTTGCTTTCTTTTACAGGCATGCACACATTATTTTGTATTTTGTTTATTATATGTTATTTTGTACTCAATAATGAAGAAATGATAAACATATATAACAAAATTGGTACGAAAGATAAAATGGTGCCTAAGACTTTTACACAGCACTGTATAGTTGTTCTATACTGCAAGTGTACTTTTATTTCACTTTACATGTATTATATTTTTGTTGACTTCCTTTCGTTATTATCTATTATCTAACAGTCACCCGAATTTAATGGATTGAACTCCAAACTTTAATAACTAAAATAAATAAAAAAACAGATCTATAAATAATGTCACTTGGACGGTCGGTGGAATGTTCAGGAATCAAGACTCTCATAAAAAGGCAGAAATAATTCGGTACACATTGAAACAAACAAACAAAAAATTATATTTGTATAGTTGGCCTAACTTTTACAAAGCATTATTTATGAGATTAAATAGATTAAATAGAATAGGGTAAAATAGGTCTCTGAAAAAAAATTCGCAGTCACTGGGGGGATAAAAACAAACTCATTAAACAACAAAACAATACTCCTGAATATAAATAAGTAACGCTATAATAACAAAGCATTTGGCACAACAGGAAGAAGATTTATGTATAGCCAATCAGCTAGCATGTTTAGTTTAGCTAGCTACAAAAACTGCTCGCAAAGAACAAGAAAACACTACTCACGTGGAGTCCTCTACCTAATAAAAGTCATTAGCTGAACCGCTATGTTTTGATATGAATTAAAAGTAGACTATGTAGGAGTTTAAAACACTGCGGCTCAACTAGGATTGCCCTTAAGCTGTCATTAGCCAGCTAACGGAATAAACAATTAGCACGGAACTACATGAGCTTCTTCTGTTATTCACCATAGAGACGCTGCAGCTCATTACTGCCACCAAGCCACCGGAGCGGGAAAAAAAAGTAACGCATGTTTATTCTGTGACAAAATAATAACAACAAAATGGACGATTTTTTTGCTAAAACTTTACATAAGTCTTCCTTAGTATGGTGGTCATCCAAGTGCAGAATAATAAGCTATTTTGTGAGTGAACGAGAGCGTGCAGGACGCCTGCGCTGAGGCTGGAGCAGCCTGCCTACCATGTTGTTATTGTAACTGATCCCTATTGTAACCCTGAAAAAAAAAGCAGCATTCAGCACATCTCAACATTCACCCTTAATCACCGCTAAGAATTTAACTCAGATCTCTTTAATATTAATACGCGCCACCGAGGCATCTTTTTTTCGGGGCGAGGCAGCTGCAAGTAAGTGTTTTCTATGTTTGTTTGGGTTTTTTTTTCCTCCAGCCTCCTCCTTCTGATGTGGTTGTTAATAGCGATAAGCGTCCGCCTGAACGCGATGTGCTGCATCTCTCTTGCAGCCAGGCAGGGACCGTAATCTGCACAGTGTAATTATCAGCAGCATGAGGAAAACACACAGTGCGTTCAGCCCGAGATTTCTGAAACGTTACAGTATGTTAGAAAAATCAACATGGCGGGGGATGATTTGAATTCCAGAGAGGAAAAGTAACCGCGTCGCCTATAGCCGTTTTATTCTCTCATCCATTTTATTTCTAACGCGACCGTGCAATGATCATCACAACGATGCAGTTCAGCTATTCACAATTTTTTTTTTTCTTTCTTGTGTATGGTTTATTCATCTCAAACACACCGCTTCTTAAATAACTAATAGCCCGATGTTGGCGATGCTCCAGATGTTCATGATAAATAAATGGTAATACTAGAACTTTCAATATTTTTGTTCAGCCTCATCATCCAGGTTTTTTATTTTTATTATTGTTTAATCCGTAAGGGGAGCCGAAATTCTGGCACTGATTTGTGACTGAATCATGCACGCAAATGCATCACCTGCAGCAAAGCTGGAGCCTAAACAAGATTTGAATTGGGACCATCACCACCTGGTTGACTAATTTTTCTCATCAGCACCCTCATCAGGTGGGATTGAAGTGGTTAAAAAATAAACAGCTGCATTTTCAGTGCTATCTCCACAAGATAAATATTACGGTTATGCATGATCTTTTTAAGAAGAGCAAGGTGTTCACACATAATTCTGAATAAGTATTTAGTCAATAACATGTTTTCTGGGTTTTGTGTAGAAGCTACTAAAAACTGTTAAAATAAAATTTTTTATTACATAATAATATTGCTCCATGTCTGCTTGTTCTTATTGCTGTTGTGTGCACTCATGCATGTGTGCACTGGCATCTCATTTGCAGTCTATTCCCAGGTGTTACAGTTTGTTCCCAGGTTAGGCTAAATGTGCCCCTGAACTGAATGACGCAGAAGAATAAATGCATAAATAATAATGATTAAACAACAAAAGTGTTTGTCTACAATACATTTGTGTGCAGATTTTTGCACCTCCTGTAATTGAAAAAAAAAATTAAATGAGCCTCTATTTTACAATTTATTCTAAAATATAGGAGTCCACAAAACTTTGTAAATGAAATCTGGATGTATCCTGAAACAAGAATGAATGTAAGTAAAAGTTGACACAAAATTGCATGCAAAAGATATTGAGATAAGATTTCTTCGACGTAGCAGCTTGATAGTGAGAATGCTTCCTGCATGCCACCATGCAATTCTGGGCCAACAACATTTATAAACCTAGTTAAAATGACAGAGAAAAGGTGACAAATTAAAGGGGGAAAAAGACCAAAGGCTCTGTTGTGAACATGTTGCTGGTGTATTTTTTACATTGTTGTACTTGCAAATCAGTACAGTTCTTTTGTGTTATCACTTTTATCACATTATGAAACATTTCTGTCCTGACAGGGGTGCTTTCTTCCACAGGGTGCAAGTGACAAATTTGACTGTTTTGAAAACTTGTATGACATAATGCATGACATAATGCTGTCACAACAGAATAAATATCATCTCATCCTAAAATTATATTGTAGTGATGATGACTGATAAAACTCTTAAATGCTTGATGTTAGATAGGAACTTTTCTTATACATGCACATTTAGTTTCCCCAGCACTTTTTAACATTTAACATATCATGCACTTTGCTTTTAATTGTAATTTTGTTTCCTCCGAACCACATGACGCCAGCCGAGCACATCTTTTCGAACTGCTCGCTCACGCACCATTGGGGGGAGGCGTAACACACTCGGAGGACAGTGCTATCCGCTCCTTCCATTTGCATGATCTCACAGACGCCCCTGATTGGCTGTAGAGCCGTGATTTAATGTGGGAGAATTAAGTACCTCTCATCCCGCCCCTCTGAGAGAGCTCGGCCAATCAGCTCTCTATAGGACTCCGGCTGCGAGAGGTTACAGCATCAACCGGCAATCTCCGGATGACAGGGCGAGCACTTTACCACTTAATGTTACTGTGAGACAAAGGATTAGAACAAGATCAGTTAGCGCTATTTTCAGAGCTGCTGTTATAGGAAATTAATCAATATTTTCTGCCCAGTATTGTGCTATACGCATTTGTAATAAGAAGTTTGTCTGGGTCTGCTGTGTTGTCTATTATGATTGTGCAATAACTAGTGCACTATAGTATGTTATACTAACTAACAGTAAAAAAAAAGGTGTGTAAAAAAGCTCAATAATGTAATAATTGTTTAGATTTGGATTTTGGATTATTTTTCCCTTTTCAGTTCCAGACACGAGGGGCCTTTAAGTCAAAAGAGGACTTTTGATTGAACAGAGTTCTGTAAAACCTAGCTTTATTTTTCTATATAACCCCCTGCTACAATAATGCACGTATCCCAGCGTTTTACTAGCACTTGGATACCATCCAGATAGAACATGTTCTAAGTATGCCAGATCCATGATCAAACTGCCAGCTTCAGATCAGAAACGCTGTCCTCCCAGGAATTCCTTTAATTGTCCAAATAAGTGGAAATGGCTTGGCATGAGGTCAGGACTGTAAGGAGGATGTTGCATTAAATCCCAGCCTAGTTCCTGTAATGTGTAAGTGGTGTTAATAAATGATTGGGTGTATAGTTCCTACAAACAGATGTTCCTTCCAGAAGTTAGTGATAACTTATGTCAATTTTCAAGGATCAGGCATTGCACTTGCTGTATGTTCACAGGAACGACTTCAGTGGGCTCCGAGCCACCTCTGCTGGGATCGTTGTTCACAGATGTATGGCCTTCTTAAAATTATTTGCACCATTCAAATGTTTTACTGCGGCTGGTTTAGTCTTCTGTAAATGTCGATCAGTTTCCATTCACCAGAAGCAGCATTCATTCACAAAAAAAGTCCTAGTTTGGCATTAATACTTCTCATATTTTTGTGCATTACTATGGCTTTGACTGCCTTGCCTTGTTGCTGTTTGTCAACACTGCTCTGAATCCTGCTATGAAGCATTTCACTTCAATGGATATACAGTGTAAAGCTGCATTTACAGCATATAAACTTGATAATTGACTTTTGCCCTGAACGGCAGCCAATGTTAGACTAGTACTGCAGTAAATGACTTGGCCATGCTTAAGATAATTATTTTCAGGCACTGAAGGGCTTCATCACTGCACAGATTAATCTTAACACATCTCGTTCAATTAAAGGACCTAGTAATGATCCAATTAGCTGAATACGAGAAGAGTATCTGCAATGCTTCGGCACCAACCAGGACAGATTTTGCGCACCTGTTTAATTCCTATTCCTCTGTATTTCCAGGTGTCAAATTTTGCTGAGAACATGAGCCAAACGCCAGAGACGCCAGTTGATGCTCCCGCTACAGGGACAGAAGGTTTTGCTTTTCATTTCATTTTGTAATAAAACAAGTTGCATTTTATATTTATTTTAAATCTCAGTCTAAACTGCGGTAGGGGACATGCTCATTATGTCATTCTTCTGCTGACAGCACCACCTGTTCAAACTGAAAGCAAGCAGCCCACCGGCGGAAAGAAACTAAATAAAAAGAAAGTGGAAGAAGTGGTAGAGGAAGAGGAAGAGGAGTACGTTGTGGAGAAAGTCCTGGATCGACGTATCGTAAAGGGAAAAATAGAGTATCTCCTCAAGTGGAAAGGCTTTTCAGAGTGGGTATACATACAGTAATGCAGGGCGGAGTGATTTTTAGTAAGCAATGTAATTTTTCCCATTTGCTTGGAAGGGCATTCAATTTGATATAGTTGTAGTAGTTTGAAAGGCTAATTTGATCTATGCTATGTTTGAATTTTCAGTGAAGACAACACATGGGAGCCTGAAGAAAATTTAGATTGCCCAGATCTCATCGCAGAATATCTGCAGTCCCAGAGAAGTGCTAATGAATCAGGTGGCAAGCGGCGCGCTGACACAGATGGTGATGGAAAGGAGAGTCAGCCTAAAAAACGCAAGGATGAGGTAAGGATCTTGTAGAAAAAACAAAGTTACTTAACTTGGGTAAGAAGCATTTTTTGAAATTTTTGTATACTCAGAGCCTAACTCAACTTCATCGGAAAAACCATGTCTTAATTACCATTCCTTTAATTTAGCCAGAGAAACTCAGAGGCTTTGCTCGTGGGTTGGATCCTGAGAGGATCATTGGTGCTACAGATTCAAGCGGAGAACTTATGTTCCTCATGAAATGGTGTGTATGGAGCTGGATGCCTGGTTTAAAACTCCCTCACCTCAGGTCCTGGATTAGTTACATCATCCAGTTCCTGTTCAGTATCACTTCGAAATCTAGTCATCTCAAGTGAAGTGACTGGTAAAACGTGTTTTATTTTCCTTCGCAGGAAGAACTCTGACGAGGCAGATCTTGTTCCAGCCAAGGAGGCTAATGTGAAGTGTCCACAAGTCGTCATCTCTTTCTATGAGGAGCGCCTCACCTGGCATTCTTACCCCACTGATGAAGAGGAGAAGAAAGATGAGAAAAACTAAGCAAACTATTGGGAGCTACCAGGAATATTTACAGTTTTCATCATCTGAAGTAAAAGGCAGCAAACGGTTTATATGATTTCGCGAAACACCACTGAAAATCGCAGCACCTCAGGCAATTAAACAGTGCATGTATTTTACATAGGCTCTGGTACATTTCAGTCATAGCACTGCTACTGTAGCTAAATGTATTCAGTAGACTACTACTTTTTTTTTCTTTTTTTTTTTTTTTAATCTTGATCATGAATATAGATAGCAGCTGGGCAGCTTCTTTTCCCATTTTTTGTTCCAGAGCCTGTGTTGATTACAGTGCTGCCCATTTCCTACCTGTTTCCAAAAGGCTTTCATTAATATGTTCCTGTATTTCCTGGTTATTGGACTGACTTAAACATATTGCTGCCTTAAATGAGATTATAAAGATAGATTACATTTTATACATTCTCCAAAAAGCAAGCCAAGTTAATGATTCTTCAAAATTGCCTCGGAGAAGTACATGTACAGTGATTTGAGAATTGACCAAGAGTCCCATGTAATAGTACTGAAAAGTCTTTATTGAAATTCACTCTTACCAGCAAACACAAATCACTGTTCTGGCTATTACTGTAGGTGCTACTATTGAACAGGTCAACAACACTGCACAAATACACTCCTTATAAAATGTTTGGGGACATCTTGGCTTTTTAAACAACCCTAAACATAGCACAAAGCAGTGCAAAAGATATTCGGAGAGAAAGTACAATGTTTAATGAAATTCTCTCCCCAGTCACCTGGCATTCACAGACTTGATCTCAACTGAGCTTGAGAAGCATGAATGAAAAGTTTAAGCGACATGTCCAGTCAGCTTCACAGACCTCTGGGAAGTCCTGCAAAAGGCAAAGCAGAGCATCGCCATCTTATGAAGAAAGTATGTGCAGGTTACAGCTGCTAAGAAATTATTTTTTAAATGATCATCATGGCTTAACTGATTTTAATTTATGCACAGAAAGAGTCTGTGCATGTGAAAATGTCTTTAATTGCAACCTGGTACATTCATGTTCAATTGAAAAATAAATCAATAATTATTTTTTTAAACAAATTGAAAAGCTAGATGCCCCCAAACTGCTGACAGTGACTTTCATGACCTTTCATACTCATGGTTCGTTACCATACTGTAAATCTAGTGTAGTGTCCATGTTCATGAGTTCCATTTACATGGCCTTATGTTCTCAGAATCATGTGTTTTTTTTTTTTACTTTTACACTAAATCATTCTTTTCAGTTCAATAAAAGTAGGATTGATGTAGTTGTTAATGTTTTTATTTGTCTGTCTCTAGAATTGGTTCACATGTATGATTAAGTATTATACAATCTTCAATCTGTAGTACAGGTCAAGGTGGCTGCTTAATTTTCAACTTCCTAACCTTATTTCTATAGGACGGAGCCCTGACTTTCTCAATTAAATAATTGATTTAAGCTTAAGTATTTGCTTGAAAGAGAATTGACTGTGTAAAATCCTCTATGGCTTTCACATTTACGGCAGTTCCTACACCTGTGCTTATTTTTCCTCTCATAAATGCATATACTGTGTTCCAAACTCAATTATAAGGCAAAATATAACTTTGAAAATTAAAAAAACAAAAAGTTTATTAACCAACAAAAGAACAATTCCCAGATTGCCAGCAAATCTTTCAAAATATACTAACAGGAAGAGAATCAAAATTGAATCAGGAGTCAGAAGGCCTGGTAAAACACAAACGGCCAAAATATTTTTAAATCAAAACAAACAACATAAACATATTTACAACACAAACAAGACAAAAAAAAAATCAGTGCATGATGACAAGTAGTGACAGCGTAAGACCAGGAACTTTATCTATTTTAAGCACAATTTCCATGCCTGATCTTTATAACTAGCTTGATCTATTCCATTACTACCTATTAAATATTGTAGAATGCTTTCGTCAAACACAATGGTGACGTTTTTTTTTCCTTGCATATTGCAACAACCAGACAGAGCGCAACAGGTACACTGGTGTACTTCCTGTTAACTCTTCATTTTAAGAATTGCAACATTAGCCAACTTTTAACAAAGACTTAATGGATTCTTTATGTGGCCATTTCAAATACTTATTTGAACATTCACACAGTACTTGATAGGTTTACAGAATACTGCTTACGTGCATAGTTCTGACAGTTTGTCTTTTTAATCTTTATAGAATGTGATCTGAAGGCCAGCAGGCCACGATATTATCTACAAAGAGTCATTGTGGCAATGACACTTATAAACACTTAATTCAACTGATCTTGGATTTCAAATGACTACCAAATGTGTGTATTAGGCTGGAATGAGCCATGCTGACTCGGTATGGATAATCTCCCCAGTCCTGGCTGAAGTGCTTCATAACTTTTGTCTGAGGTCAGCCCCCACAACTCCCTGTTTAGATTATTCTCCTCAAACTGATATAGTACAAGATTGAATTGGCATCATACATACAAATGCGATTTGCCCTTTCAGTTAACAACTCAACAAACCTGTTCTGGTGGTTTCCAGCCAAAGATATGTAAAGATGTAAATTAGGACATGAAGATGCCACTTCTAACAAAAGTTAAAATCGCAGTTGCATATGAACAATTATGTGAATATTCATAAAGGGGTGATGTGATTGCGATCTTCACTTATAACTATTTTTGACAGGAAAATAATTCCACACATTTGGCTTGGTACATGTGCAGTAAAGACAAGCAATGGAAACCGATAAAAGTGAATAAATTATGAACATGTCTATGTGAAGATTAAAGCTTTCTTATTAATGCTAAAGATCCATTTTATCTTTCACATGTACATGATTTTCCTGAATAGTCTGAAAGCAACTCTTATGCTGCATTTACGCATGATTAGATTCCAGTGTGGCATATGCTAGCAGTTTTTCAGATCTCAAGTTGATTTTATTGACTAAACAGAAAAATGGTAGTGTTCTGAAGTTTTGTCTGTTTAACAGGGGAAGTTCCATAGGAAATAGAGAAAAAGAAAAAAAAATGTGCACATTTTTACACATTGCTTCATCCAAAAATTTACTGCTACTGAACTAGCAAATTCTGTAATGATGCGAACATTAAGTCAACAGTCAACGAAAAAAAAAAAATGTCTTTAGAACAGTGAGAACTGTATTTTGAGCTGGTTCTGGTAATAAGCCAGAAATTAACTCTGAACAGCATATGAGCTGAAATTCAGCACAACAACTCTGTACAGTTTTTTTTTTTTTTTTTAGAATGTCCAGTTTTAAGCAGTGAAGCACTCTTGACAGAATTAAGAGAAAAAAAATCAGGCCTGTAGCTTATGTAGTTGCACATGGGAGGGAAAACTAAGGAAAGTTTCAAGAAGATTCTCACCTTTTAGCCTGCAGAAGAAAAACGTTGCTAACAACTGAGAGCTTACAGCCAAGCGACAGGGATGATTTACAGCATTGAGCAGAGCACAGAAGCTGTTTTATTAGTAATGCAGTGTGCACCTTTACTCAGTATTTAATTTTCATCTCATTCATTTAATCCTCAAACGTTACCTTAAACTCATTCCTAACCATTCCACTTTGGCCATCTTTTCCTAATTCCATGGCAAGTGGCATTTAATACCCAAAGAAACCTTTGTAAGGTTTCATATGGAACTGTCCAAAGGAAATGTAATTTCCTTGATGTTAATGTCACTGAAATCACACTGGTGTTGGTATACAAGTGACCACTGTGATGGAACTGGAAACAAAAGAAATGCACAACCATTGGTTACTAAAGGTATGCTTTCTTTTGTTTTCTTGACGCAAAAGTTCATCTTCAAACTTCCGTTTGCTTCTTCACCATCTTCAGAAGAAGGGCCTTCTTCTTTAACCCTAAAGAACTGACTACCAGCAGGGCTTTCACCCATTCAAGAGGCCAATACTAAAGAGTCTAATGACCTTTCCAAGCTGATAAGGCCTGCTGCCTTACATTCATTTTGTTTTTGGGATCTTGATGGAAATTAAGGTCAATTACTCAATTAATTCTCAGACTAGTCAGTGTCTCTACAGCTGCGGTTTGCCTCTTTTACTCTTCTTAGATTCAGTCAATTCACCATTCTGCTCATATTCCAAGTAAAACAACAGAAATTTGATACTTTGAATAGCAATTCTGCTTCATATTTTCTGAAGAAAATATTTGAACCAAAGAAAGAAGAAAGGAGAAAACCTAATGCAGGAACAACACTGACAGTGCAATTTTCTTTTCCTTGCTAGAATCTTCTCAAAGGAAAAAAAACAGCATTTACTTCCACCTTATAGCTTTTTTTTGTGGCGGAGCCTCGCAGCAAAAAAAAAAGGGAGCAGTTCCTCACTTCTTTTTGTCCTTCGGTTTCTTGTCAGGCTTCCGGCTTTGCTCAACAGTCATGCTTCGGGGTGTAATGAGCACACTACCATCAGCACTGTACTGCAGGCAATACTCACTTGGAGGGTAAGGCCTGCCTTCTTCATCACGCACCTGGCTAAACACTTCCTGATAAAGGATCTGCACCTTCTGCTTCATCTGCCTGATACAGCGCAGACACTCCATCTTCTCCTTCAGCAGTCGGGCTTTGTCACGCCGCAGATCCTGCACACCTTGCTCAAGGTTGATGATGGTGTCCAGTTTGCGTTTACGGCAGTTTTGCGCAGCCATTTTGTTTTTGCCACGTCTGCGGATATCGCGAATGAGGGAAAGCTGGGCCTCACTGAGATGGTGTTTGGACAGAAGCTCGTTGAACTCCTCAACAGGAAGGTTGACAATTTTGTCATTGGAAAATGGGATCTTCATTGCTCTAGCCCGACGTTCATCACGGCTCGACTGTTTGTCTATGAACTCTCGTGGTGGATGCATCTTGGTTTGCTGTAGGTGTTTGTCTCTACACTTTTTACTGCAAGATCCAAGCAGCTGGGGCTGCTCAGGGTATGAGGAGGCCAGTGGCAGATTGTAGGTATGGTTATGATTAATGCTGTCCAGCTGTGGTAGATTATGAAAATGAGAGGGATCTTGATAGCTCATGCGACACAGCTTGCTATATTCGGGCTGGTAGCCCCCGACAGCGCCCTCCTCAGCTTCAGCTGAGGCCACTTCTGAATCTGTGCTGTAACCCACAGCACCTTCCTCAGAGAAAGTAGCAGAGGTGGAGGAGGAAGATGCAGCTGAGGAACAAGATGTCTCGGAGTTGCTCGGAGAGACAGGGCTGTGTCCAGAATCCAAAGACAATCCCGAGTCCGAGTCAAGCTCATCTTCCAGTTGAGAGGCTTGAGCCTGACTAAACCCTTCCTCCATCGCAAGGTCTAGCAGGCTAATTTCATCCAGCATGGACTCCTCCAGCAAGCTAACAAAGGGATCAGGCAGCACTGGTGAAGAAGTTAGGTTGTTGGTGCTGTTGAGTGGTGGTAGGAAGAGTCCGGTGAGATTTGTGACTCCAAAAGTTGAGTTGATATTGGACGAATTGTTGGAGGAGAGCCTAAAAAGAGTAGGCCTCTCCCCGACAGGGGGCTCTAATTCAGAGGTGAAAAGGTTGGGGAGATCCTGGCTGCAACTTGGGAGTGATGCCTGATGGAGGCTCACATCCTGGTTAATCAGACTGGATTGCTGAACTCCAAAACTTGCCATTGTACCTGATTCACTGGTGTTACCACCAGTGTTATTCAGGTTGTTGACATTGGTGTTTTCTACCGTGTTGTTCACATCCATTTCCTATAAGAGAGGAGACAGAGAGAAGTGATTTTCTCAAATGAAACCTACTATTATGCCACAAGTCTAAAAATAATGTGCAGAAAACACAAACCTGTAGTTCCATGATTGCCATTATGTCCTGCCATTGCTGTTCCAGGTCTAAAGGTGCATCAGACTGAGGCAAAGGGGCAGGTAGTGAAAGCCCCTGAGATGTTGAAGGTACATTTTCTGCTGGGTCTCTCAGTTGAGGGGCAGCTTCTGTAGTCTGGAACTTCAAAGTTACAAGGAGAAAACAATAAAGCTAAATTGAAGTAATCAATTTAAAAATGTTAAAAGTAGGCAGTCATTCCTGATATTAACATTGATAACTAGCAAGAAGCAGATACCTCAGATTCTTCACCAAAAGGAAAAGTGGCCTCCAGAAGCCTCAGACATTCCTGTAGGGACATTGAGGTCTGTGTGCCAAGGCTGGAGAGCTAGAGAAAAAGATAACGAGAGAGGTTAATGCCTCTGCAAGGTCAAATTGCTCAAGCTGTGCATGATCTTCTACCAAGCTACTCTGGATAATTCTGACAAGAATTACACAGACATACAAAGTAAAAATTAGAAAAGCTATTACTATAATAATAATCTTTTTTTTTTACTTCGTATGTTTAATATTAATAATAATTTTACTCCATTTTCTCATAGATGTAAGAATCTGACAGATTAGACAGTGTTACAAGCTTCTGAGACAATGCTCTCTAATACCTTTCTGATAACTTACAGTCTCTTGTTACATATTCCAGAAATAAACAGCATCATGCACTTTTACTAAACATTAAAAGTACAGAGCTCTTACAAACCCATAAATTTTACCACACCCTGCAATAAAAATGACAATAATAATCGACACTGCTACCTCTTCAGGTATGCTCTCTCCAGTCTCTCCATCCACAATAGTTATGCCCTGACCCTCCCGCAGATTGATTCCATTTCTCCAGTCCTCCTCTCGTACACCTGCCTCCTCATTTGCCTCGTTTGGTTTATCTGCCTCACCATCCTTCTGCCTGCTGCTGTAGTTAAAAACTTCCCGTCCAGCTCCGAGGTCAATATCCTGTCTCCAGAGAATATCTATAAGGTCTATGTCCTAGAGAGAAAAATGGAGGGCCATGTTAAGATCAGGACACTGAGTAAAGAAAAGGGCTTGATCAAGGGACATGTTAAAAATGTGCATTTTGTAAGAAAAATTATGTATATGGTCAGTGCTAAATTGTAGTTTGGGTTTAAATATATGACTAAACATCATAAAATCATAAAATTGGCATTTTTTTCTACAGACTAAATGTGAAGTGCTACCTAGTCATCTTCAGTGGCAAAATGATAATACCACTATAATAAGGTGAGACAAGCAAAGGGTAAGTGACCTTTCTCTGAAGGACAAGCTAATTGAAAACTAAAAATGCACAATGCCATACTGTTACCTTACTATTTGCTATGTGGTATTTTAAAAATGGTTGCCTAACTTATGCCATGTCTGCATCTGATACTTAATCCGCTATTGCATCATACTGACCCAGATTCTAGGAATGGATTATTACTGAAGCCATTGAGGAATTTTGCAGCTGCATTTGCTAAAAATAAAACACCAACACCTTGAAAATTTGTGACGATTAGGAGGGGAAAAAACAGACAAATACAAAAGGTGCTTCTGCTCTCCTGTCTGCCTTGTAATCTCAGGGTTTCTTTTTAGCAATAATATAATATAAGGGATAAATCATGCATACACATTTGCTTACTATTAACCCCTCACAAACAATACTATAAAAAATAGGTAATATTGCATATGTACAGTCTTAGGTCAAAAGGTACAATGAGAAACTACACACACACATAATTCACAATGGGAGACAGCAGCCACACCCATTTTTGGGCCACTCTTAAAATGCAGCTAAATTTAAAAGTAGTAAAGTGACTCATCTATCTGAAGCAATCACAGCTTATGATCATAGAAAACAATAATCAATGCCACAACAGATTTAGATTATAAATCACTGCACCTCTTTAGAAAGCTCATCAACGTTGTCTCTGTTTCCTTGCTCCTGGTTGGCCTCAGGGGCCACAGCACCCAAACTGTCCACTCCACTAAGGTTGTAGGTTGACTCAGAAGTGCTACCGGCCCCTCTCATGGCCGAGGGTTCAGAGCTGTTCACGTCCTCAAGGCTGCCGCCATTGTCCAGGGCAATGCTAGGACTGGACTGGCTGGCTGCAGACACCACAGTCTCAGGATCCCGGTGCACCAGCCAAGCGTTCAGCTCAGTGCTGGGCACACGCAGGTGATCCAGCGAACGCACCTGATTCAGCAGCCGACGAATGGCAAAGAAGTGATCAAGGTCCACACTTTTCGGGTGGATGCCATAGCCGTCCAGGGTGTTACGCAGGTTGTGAAACTGTGTCTGTGTGTAGGCTGAGCTCGGGCCCAAGATGATTTCACGGAGTGGTGGCAGCTGACTGTTTAAGTACGTGTCCACGTCCACCCGCACCCCAATGAGACTCAGGAGGATAGTGAACTGAATCAGACCCTCTGTGAAGTACTTTTTCAAGTAAAGCATTTCTTGGCAAAGGAAACAAAATGAAAGTTAAAAACAAAACGAAAAAAAAATCTAACAAGCTGAGGGTTGAACTGGAACACTTACTGTCAGTGTTTTACATCACACAGTTAACTATAAAATGTAGAGAAACCATTACAAAGATGGTGTTTTTATAAAGACATTTGTTTGAGTGAAAAAAAAAACGGGGAAATGATGGTTCCTTTGTCCTCAGTGGCAAAAGTCTATCCTGTCAGGTGCTTGTAGCCCACCATTGAATTTTCAATTACTGTTTGTAAGCTCATCCAATCTGCATAAGAAAAAAAAAACAGAATAAGAATAACATTCCAATACCAACGATACACTGATTTGTTTCAAAATGTTCTCTTATAAAGTCTGATTTGCCTTGGAACTTTGTTAGCTTGCAGCTCTAGCATAAACGTACGTTAATGCCTCCATCCTCTTCATGCCATCACGAGCCCATCTGCCGACTAACCTCCCACTCGGCAAAACAAACAACAGGACGTATACAGTTTTCCCTCACGCACACGAAGAAAACAATAAAAGTTAGTGCTCAATTTCTAAACAGTACCAGAGACCTAGAAGTCATTAAACTGTTTACCGAAGACGAACAGAACCATATTTATTTGCTTAACATCCAGGAAGTGTTCTTTCCTACTTCCGCTGTCGGCACTCACCAGCAACGTTAGCAACAAGTGGCGCAACAATGACTGATTGGCTGAGGAGCCTTTTACAAGCCAATGAGACGCCTCACGCGCTAGTGTTTCTCACAACTCTACCAATGAGAAAATTAAAGGGGCGGGCATTGAGAGGAATCTACTGGGGATGCCGAACACATCAAAACAATCTTAAGCGTTTATGTATTTATGATATGGAAATAAAGAAACGCGTAAATGATATTTACCGAGTTAGAAAAATGGTGAGATTATATACAGTAACACGTATACATTATTCGTTAACAATGAACAAGAACTAGCTGGCTAGGTCCACAGCCCCAATCAAGCTAACCGGCTAACCTACCAAGCTAGCTAGTTTTTACACTCATTTTCATACTTACGCAAAAAAGTGTTTACAGCTAAAAAAAAAACCCGAAATGGTAAAACTGTTCTCGTTAGCAGCACATGCCAATCACTTTCTTGAAAATGTCACTTTTATCCATAGATTTACTTAATGTTGTCGTAGTCCACTTGTCTTGAATGGCCCACCATGACTTGCAAAATTTCTCCCTTGCCGATAAGTTTCCTGACAGAGGAACACGTTTTGACAACGCGCATGCGTAGAATATTCCAGGCTCTGGTCTGAATGAGATCATTAATCAGGAAAAAAAACAGCAGGGATAACCGCCCCTTTTGAAGTAAAGTAAGTTAAAGCCCGTGTAACTTTGTTTCTATACTACATCTGATTTTTTTTTTATCTAATAAATTTATACAACTGTAAAAAGCTGAAAAGCCCTTTGTCTCCTGGGTGAAAGAATATTGTCAGTAGCAATATATAAAAATGTCAATAAAACAGTTCTGAAAATATTATCTTATATCAAATTCTGACTTCAAAATGTTGATACTTGATAGGGCTATGCAAATAATGAAAATATTATTATTATCTTGGTTTATATAAAGTAAAATAACCTTGGCTAATGCATAGTGTGGATCTGTACTGTACTGTAAAGTAGTTAGGTTAGCTATCTAGCTTTAAAGGCAACTATAGCTGGCTAGTGTGAGAGCCAACATATAGTTTGTTCTAAGTATTTAGTAAATAGGTGATTTCATACAGTACACAACACATTCAACTCCCATCAAACATATTAAGCACTTTAAACACCATCCAGTAAACCAATCCTCAGCAGCAAGCTACATTACTTAGTCAATTAAAAAAATCTTAGTTTAACATAATCTTGCCATAAAAGCCACAAGACATGTAAAATTTCATTTTGAGAGAAAATGTTAATATTTTGAGATAAAAGGGAAAACAGTTAACATAAGTTTTAAAACTTTTACAGTTAATAATCTGTGATATTAATAAGTGAGTTGTTTTGAAATAATCCTTCATTTCAACAAAATAAGTAAGGATGGATTTTTAGATAATAAATGTGAATATAATGTGTAAAACGTTTGTCATAAATTAGCAAATAATAGAATTGCATATTCTCCACATTCTAAAGACATGCACTGTAAATTGATTGGTTTTTCCAAATTGCCAATATTGTATAATTAGGTATATGAATGTGGCACCCCACCAAAGGTGTATCTACCATGACACTACACATGATAAGTAAAAAATTATTAAATTAACTTTTATTGTTATTATTATTTTTATTATTATTATTATTATCTTCAGGGCCTAAGCACTATAAGGACCCTCTTGTTTTCCTAAGGTTTTTTTTCCCCACCCTTTTGGACTTTTCGGGAGTCTTAACATGCTCAAAAACTCATGAAACTTGGCAGACAGGTTGGAATCTGCTGCCATCAGGATGCCTGAGAGTCTCATGGTCTGGGGCCCCCAGGGGCCCCCACACAAGATTTTGCTGCATAGCTCATACACACTTTCACGTAGGCACACAAAACTTGGTACACATTTAGAGTCCATCAACCCAAACATCTTTCGCGCTCCATGTCCTGGGCTCAACTTAACAGGAGGCCGGTTATTTTGGGTCGTTCGCAAAAACGCACCCGATGGATTTTGATATACTCCTCCTAGGGAATTTATACGATTGTCACCAAACTGGGCCAAACTGTGATCTAAAGACATTGAGGATGCAAAATTGCGGAGAGATTTTCGATGTCTCAAACGGGCCAGCCGTGATAATGTCTTAAACTTACACCGAAAAATAATTAATAACTTTCTGTGTGGCACTATATTGAGTGACATTATATTCAGTGACGCCTTCAGTGACATCACGTTCAGTGACATCACTTTCAGGAACATCATAGTGTGAGGCCTATTTTCCAGCGTCTGCGGCCTATTGTACACACATACACATCACAAATGTTAACACACATGTGCGCACAAACACACACACACACACACACACTACAAATATTTAGGGCCCAAACTGACATTAACCCTGTATAGCGTGTGACGTGTGCAGGTTGTGCGGTGCAACCGAGTGACGATGGCTTTTTCGAGGTCTTAACACACTCAAATAACACAGGTTGTGCGGTGCGCCCGGGGTGGCAATGGCACAGGGTGTTGGGCCCGTCATCGTTGCTTGCAACTATATTATTATTATTATTATTATCGATAAGAAGTTATTCATGAGTTAGTCGAATTTAAATAGAATGAGATTTTGGATGACTTTGAAATGCTGAAACAAACTGCCTTTACATTCAGAAAAGTTGTAGTTTTTAAGATTTATTGTACTGTAGTATAACTCTAACATACATTTGAACAACTCATGAACACAAGTGTAATGAAAAGAAATAGATTTTGTCCAGAAATGAGGAGAGTAGCCATGACAGTGGCTGATTTATTGGAAAATTGACTGATTGAATGAAACACTGGCAAAATCCATATGGCAGAAATACAGAATGTTTTATTGCTATTGCTGTAAAGTGTAGAATAAATGAGTGTCAATCTAACACCCAAGCAGCCACTAGGGGATGCCTTTGAAATCTGAACTCAAGAGTCTTCATCAGTACATGTACAATATTTTTTTTTTGCTGCAAAATTTAAATGCAATTTCAGGACCTGCCATGGCTTTAGTGGCTTAGTAGTAGTCTTCTTGGCTGCCATCCTAAAGACCTACCCAATGCCCAAATTTACAGCCACAGGATACAGGGCATCCTAAAGCTGGATAGAATGTCAGGGTTGTATTAAGAAAGGCATCTAGACTTGTACCAACTTGGCAATTAGTAATATACTTTGTCCATCTATCTCAGAGCCTCTGTAGTCCAACTAGGGTGGATTTTATTCCCATTTTGTACGACTGTGGTAGGACCTCTGGTCAACACTCACACACATGTATATTAACACACTATGGGCATTTTGGGAACACCAATTAGCCTAATCTGCATGTCTTTGGAGTGTGAAAGGAAACCCACCTAGCACAAGGGGAACATGCAAACTCTAGACACTCCAACCCAATCGAACCCAGGACCAGAAGATGCAAAGCGACAGTGCTAACCACTAAGCCAATATACTTTATGATACTCAATAATTTTTTTAATGATGACAAGAATAAGAGTGAGAACTGTATAATGTTTTGATTTACACGAACACCCCTTGTCCATGAAAGCCCTCACCTTTTGGGCACTCCTTAGCTAAGTAGGGGTAAGTGCCTTGGCTTCCAGTTTGCAGGGTCAGGTCTTTAACTACAGTACTTTAACTGTCATCCATGACTTTAAAAATATATACAAAGCAAGGAAATGCCTACTGTTCTATCTAGGATGATTTTTAAAATAATTTCTTAAAGTCTCAATAGCATAATTATATAATAGTATTGTGTTAAGATACGTTGAGGATTTATTCATCACATACACATTACTGCACAGTAAAACTCTTTATTTTTGTCATATCTCAGCTTTGTTAAGGAGCCGGGGTCAGAGCATATGGTCAGCCATTATATGGCACCCCTGGAGTATAAGGGCCTTGCTCAAGAGCCTAGCAGTGGCAACCTGGTGGAGCTGGTTGGATCAGTAACTCGGAGCCTTACCACACTGGGTCTCCTATCCCCCAATCATCTTAACATGGGCACAGTGGTGTAGTGGTTAGCACTGTGGCCACACACTTCCAGGGTTGAGAATTTAACTGCTGGCTCAGGTCTGTGTACATGGAGTTTGCATGTTGCATGTTTGATTGGTGGGTTTCCTCCAGGTGCTCTGGTTTTCCCCACACTTTATAGACGGGCAGATTAGGCTAATTGGCATTTCCAGAATTTCCAGTAATGTGTGATGGCCTGGTACCCAGTCCAGGGTGTACCATGCCTCTTCCCATGACCCTGCAAAGATAAACGGTACAGTGAGAGAGAGTGTATTAATATGAATAATCTATTAAGTGTTTCTAAGATATTTACCACCAGGTGGCATAGACCGCCATTGTGCAAAAATAGGAGGCAAAACAAAAACAATATCAGTACATACAACAAAAAAATTAAACAGTGATTGGAAGAATGTTACAACAAATAGTAATTGCCATCTGCTTAATTTTCATTTTGAGCTGACAGTTAATAATAAGTTTAGTTTGTCAAAAAATATAGGCCATAATACAGTGAAAAATCTGCTGCACCAAAAATAATAGACTTGTCCATGGTTATCAAACTTTGCCTCCCTGTCCAGGAGCTTTAAGAAATATCAAGAAACAAATATTTCAAATTCTTGCACTCATAACAGATTAGTGCCCATTTTGGCATCTTGTATAAACAATTATATATGGGCCAAAATCATGATAGGAATGTTATGTTAAACAATAACATTTGTAATTTGTTATATAAAAATAAGTTTTGATCTGGAGAATATAGGTATATTAAGTATAATACACTTAATTGTCAAGGTACCACCATTCATTCATTTGTATCTACAACTTATTTATCAACATCAAGGTTGTAACATCTCAAGCCCATCCAGAAAATAGTGGGCACAAAGGAATTAATAATTTTGTGGTCATCTTCCTCTTCCTTGTCATCCTCCTGCTCCTTTTCCTTCCTATTCTTAACAACGACAACAACAAAAACAACAACAATAATAATAATAATAATAAACTGGTATTTGACCTGGCATCTGTGGAGATATTGAGACAGCAACATTTACAATATTTTCTTAACATTTAACATTGTTGAACTCCTAGGAACTGGCATTTCATCCATGCTATACAGCTGGAGCCAAAGGTTTTGAGAATGACACAAATATTAATATGCTGAGCCACATCCTGACTGATGGTCCATTCTTGCATAATCAATGTTTGGAGTTTGTCAGAATTTGTAGGGTTTTATTTATTCTTTCCTCCAGATTCCCCAAACAATCAGAAAGGGGATTCGTCGGAGAAAATGACTTTACCCCAGTCCTCAGCAGTCCAATTCCTGTGCCTTTTTCAGAATAACAGACTGTCCTTGATGTTTGTCCTGGAGAGAAGTGGCTTCTTTGCTGCCCTGCTTGAATTGTATGAAGGTGAGCACTACAATCAGTCCTATGTCATGCCAAAAGTAAAGCATCCTGAGACCATGTGTGGGGTTGCTTCTCAGCCAACTCCCCAGACCATAGTTCTATTGAACTTGTGGTCAATCCTCAAGAGGCGGGTGGACCAACAAAAACCCAGAAATTCTGACAACCTCCCAGCATTGATTATGCAAGAATGGGCTGCCATCACTCAGAATGATCCTCAGAAGTTGATTGACAGCCTGCCAGGGCAAATTGCAGAGGTCTTGAAAAAGAAGGGTCTACACTGTAAATATTGACTCTAAGCATAAACTTGATGTAATTGTCAATAAAAGTCTTTGACACTTATGAAATGCTTGTAATTATAATTCAGTATATCATAGTAACATCTGACAAAAATAACTAAAAACCCATAAGCAGCAGACTTTGCGAAAATTAATATTTGTGTCAATATTTGCGCTTCAGCTGCAATATTCCCGGGGTAGACAGCAAATAAACTGTCAACCCGACTGGGATGGTGATGTTACTGAGAGTGAGTACATGCGTGACTGAACCTTCCCAATGTTTGTTTTGGAATACCTACTGTTCTGTATATTTGAGTGTAAAGGGTCTTCTAATGAACTGGTTTAGGTCATTTAGAGATAGAAGGAAGGCAGAGAAAATAAATATGGCAGGTTGGAACCCTGTGGGATACAGATTCTTAACCTGTGTCCTGGACGCCCACTTCTTCGGTGAATTGAATGTTTCCCACTAAACACCGGATCCAACTCACAGAAGCCTTGGTAATTAACTCTTGAGGTGCAGCAGGTGCTTTGGGAGTAGGGAAACTTGAATATTGCCAGCAGGCCTTCATGAACGCGGCTATAAACCAACTTCTTTAAGTTAAAATCAGTAAATATATACATTTTTAATCACCGTGATTATGTACTATTATTAGCTGAATCCGGATCAGAGCAGAAATAATGTGTAATGCACTGCATGGGATCGTTTCGGTTGGTACATCTCGCACTGATCACTTTGTAGACGATCAAAGAGTCTCTGATCACGAGAACACTGATAAATGAAAATTTCCTAACATCTGATGTAAAAAGAAAAAAAAGGGGGTGTGTCTTCAACCACGGGAGAAAAACGAAATCGGGTTATCAGTTTAATTTCAATTCTTAAGTAAATTGTGCACAGTGCAGAGAGTAAAGATCATTTGCACACCCTGTTGATCAGCGCGAGAGACACGGAGGCGAGCTCGTGCCACGTTCTGCTCGAAAACGAGTGTCTGATTTCTCAGTTGAGAGTCATGCTTCAACCAAGTGTTCGAACCAAAGTGGCATAATCGCATAGTTTTTTTCTTCTTCTTCCTTTACACGCTCGGTATCTGCTGTCCATATCGGCGTCAGGTCTGGCTGTCGCCTTTGTGCAGGCAGCGTCCTGCATCCTGCGGAGGGGGGCACAGTTTCAGTGAGCGCAAATAATCAAATAATGGCAGAGAAATGAGAAGGAAAACAAAAGCCAAGCGTGTTCTGGACTACGAAAATGAGGAGCAGGACGAGAAAGAGGAACAAAAACTGGACGAAATCTACGTAAGATATCTAATGGAAACCTTTTGAGTGTTTTTCGTGCCCCTGTTTTGTTTGTTTGTGGCTGTGACTTGGAATATTGTCTCAAATGAAAGAGTAATTAGAATGACACGAGCCGCCTGTCCGACAGCACGGGCTGCAGAAACGGAGGAAACAAATGGATGCTGCCAAACAGCGACCTGAGGAGAATTCAGGAGCAGCAGCACCAGCAGCCGCGGGGCTCCAGAAGTTGGACATGAGGGTTTGGGCTTTTTCTTACTAATAATTATAGTATTTATCTTGAATTGCGAGACAATTACGCGGCTGAGACGAAAGACCGAATTTTCCACTTTTGCGGCTTGAGTGGTCCGATAAGACAGTAGTGTTTTAAAGATAATCTATTTGCACTCCTGTACTTTTTTGTTGTTGCTTTTTCGCGTTGAAACGCAGAAAGAGCAGCAGCGGTGTGGAGCAGCTCTAGTAGTGTGAGGTAGGGCAGGCAGCCATGCCGGTTACCTAATGGAGAACAATAGGTCTAAAAGCATGGCACAGGGGGCATCACTTGGGCTACACACTGCACATATTGTGTAAAGAGCTTTCTTTGCACACTTTACCCTCGGTTTGGTGCTCTTCTACAGTTTGAAAAAGATCAACCCTTAAAGTGACATGCATCATTAAAAAACAAACAAACAAACATCCACCACCACCTACTTTCACCCAAAAGATTCACATTAATACAGTATTACTACTCTTACTTTCAGTGTCTGTCTTGTCCTAACAGGGTTATGAGTTTGACTGCTCTCCTACAGGCAGTTTTGATGAGGGACATCCCACCACAGAGGTGAGGTCTGAGGCACAGGTGTGTGTGTTCTCAGCATTCTACAGCTCCTGAAAGTTAACATGCTGGATAGTTTTGAGGTCTGTTTCTTTTCTTCTAGCAGGAGGCGGAATATTTGCAGTCTTATTCGAAGATGGAACTAATAGCCATGGTTCTGTGCATGCAGCGGGAAATGGAGAGCTTAAAGGAACAACTACGGTGCCTTACAGGCTAGTCAGATTCCCCCCCCCTTTAATTTTGAATAAAAGTTCGGTAGTAGTTTGACCTCATGTTTAATGGCAGATTATTATTAATGTCATCATTTTCATTTTAAGATATTGTATCATAGCCTCTAAATTACAAAACAAATTCTAACATAATTCCATTTTCATGTTTCCAAAAAAGCGTGTGGAAAGTTGGCTAAAAACCTAGAGGCTCTGATCGAAAGGACACAGACGTGGCCGAATGGAGATAAGAAGACATCGCTCCCTCCTCCCTCCAGCCCCATGTCCGGGCCTGTGGAAATGGATGCTTTAATGCCTGCTATGCCATATGCCTCAGGTGTTATGAATGGGCAGTGGGTCAAACAGGAAACTGTTAACCAGAAACCTAATGAGACTTCCCACAAGAATGGTCTCTTCACAGAGGTATCACTCTCTTTCAGTGATTTAATATCACATTAAAAATTGTCCAGAAAGCTCAAGTCATGCATCATTAACTAGTTGTCTATATCTTTGACCGTACATTGCTTTGAAGTAAAAATCGATTTTGTGATTTTATTGTTGTAGTTTATAACACCTGAGCTTTTGGAGAGGTGCAACACTGGCACCACTGCCCAGAAGTTGACCAATGATCTGTTGCGTGGACTTTATGAAAGAGACTGTCTGGCCTCTCACTCAATCTCTGGTGTGGTGTATAATAAAAGAGGTCAACCCAAACCTGCCCTGCCCACTGAAGAGGTGCAGGCCATCCTGAGTAAGCCTTAACACACTGAGCTTCACAGCTTATACACTGCGCACGTTAGAGTTGTAGCACTCTACTTGGGGTTGTAGATGCTTCGCCTGTGTCATTATTTTCAACAGCAGGATGTAGCAGAAGATTATGAATTACAAACTATTAATTCTGCAGTTTAAAATATTTCCTGTGTAGTATTGTATTATAAGAAATTGTAAAGCTACATTGAATGCACTTGAGAGAGCATATTCTGTATAGCACTATAGATAGTTAGATGGGTACCAAATTATGCACTAATGTTTCTTAATCCTCTCTTACAGGAACTGTCCAGTATTTTTTTCCTGGCAAAACTGATGCAGAGATTAAGGGCTACATTCGTCAAAAGCTGCAAAACGAAGCAAAAAGGTTGAGGAAAAAACCTCCACTCTCTGGTCCTGAACCTAGAGCTCCGAGTCTATCCAGCCCAAGATCAAGTCAGTTGGATTTAATTGTACAAAAATCAAATGTTTGATTAGAGTGAGATCAAGGGCTTCTAATTAGTACAAATTAAATGTTAATTATTTTGTTTGGACTGTGCTGAAAAATGTTATGATCACTTGCAATAGCTACTCATTGTTGTGGCAGCATCAATGCCAAATGTGAATAAAAGCACTTGAATTTAGTTCAGATGGTCTCCAACTATTAAGAACACACTCAGTAATAAGATTAGATATGAATGTCAGTCAAACTGTAAACATTTTTCATGTTTTGTATTTAACTGCTGTGTAGTAGCTACACTGCACAATAAAGTGTGAACATTATTTTCAATTCAATTCAATTCAATTTTATTTCTATAGCGCTTTTAACAATGGTCATTGTCTCAAAGCAGCTTCACAGAAATTAAAAGAAAATGAAAAGAAGACTTATGGAAACATATATATGTTTAAGAAAACATTGTATCATAAATGTATTTCTTACTAAATTATGGTCCTTATTAATCAACTGTAGCTTTATGTATGACTTTTTTTTTAATTAAAATAATGAAAAGCAAGCACTTAGATAAGTATTTGCTATTGTTTGTCATGCATGTTGTCTTGAGCATGGATATATGGATTTGTTGGAAAAAGAAACACACAATACTGGCTATATTAGTGTGACTAAACCCCTGTGAATATTGGCGATGGAGAACAATGTGTGCTGCATGCAGAGAGCTGCTGAGATGAAGGTAATCAATGACTGAGCGACACGAGCAGAGTGACAACAGCAGGGGTACTGGGCCAGTTGTCTTGGCAACCCCAGTCTTCTGGGCCACAGTAGCGTGGCTTTTACTCTGGCCAGTGCCTCTGAGCATCTGCCCACTGCAGGGACGATGGGAATTGCAGCAAACAAATAAAGAAAAAAAGGCAGAAGGAAAGACTGTGGGGGACCCAAAGAAATTTGGTCTTGCATCCAATGAAGAGAAGGCAGTCCTTTTAATAATAAATATGAGGATAATGTCATGGTAGGCTTTTTGATAATTATCTGGTTCATTGTCAGGCTCGGCTCATGTCTATCAGAAAAAACAAAATGTTTACCATGGCTGCTGTGCGTTTGTGTGCACGCAGGTCTGGCTTGATGAATGGCACAGGCAATGATGGGGCAGACTGAAGCCCCTCTGCTTATCATAAGCCTCATCTGTGTGTGTGTGTGTGAGAGAGATGGGGTAGTGACAAAGGGACAGATGCATGCGTGTGCCAGTCAGAAGTAAAAGGAAATGACACCACGCTATGTGTCGAGGATAAAGATTTCCTATATTTTTGCACAGACATCATGGTGGAGTCAAATAACCAAATAAAATAATTTTGCAATGGAAATAAAAAAGCCTTAATTTGAATCTTTGCACACCCATTTCCTGGCTGGTATGCAGGGGATGTGCCACACTTGCAAGATAATAACCATTACGTCCTCAATCTTGTGAGCATAATGTGTTTCAGGCATGTGATTACGCTGGCAGCCCTGGGGCAAAGAAGGAGATGACACAGTGATGGAGCACCCAGGGCTGCTGGGCGATTTTACACAGCTCTGTGGGAGGAGGGCCGGGTAAATGGAGGTGTTTTGTTGCACTGAAAGCATGCATGAGGTCTGATGCCTGTCTGAATACTATAAAACACCACTGTTAATCATCATCAGTACTTTTAAGAAGCAACGTTGCTATATGATTAACAGCCTTGAAAGGGTTTCTTAGGTATAAAACATGTTTATTCATCTTTATATACTCTATTTAAAAAGTTCATACTTCTAGCTAATGCACTTTGAGCAAAAGCAAAATGACTGCTTAAAAATATTTAGTTGATGTGCACCATAATGACTTGAAAGCTTACGGAATTAACAAATTAGTGATGATAGAAGAATTTCTCAAATGTACATTGATGGTGTTTGTCTTTGTGTTGTGTCTTTGAAGCTTGCAAAATAGATTAACAAATCATACTCAAGATATATAGTCAGAATGCATCTTGACTGTTACATCTAACCTAAAGTGCTACTTTGATCTGACAAATCCAGGGACAAACTTGTGTAATGTCACAATAGGTTTCAGCTACGTGTCATGGTCATGTGTCATAAACATGGTTTACTACAGTAACATGATTTAGTCATTCAAAGCCATGGGAACTATTTAATGAAATAAAATATTTATTTATGAAATGGTACTCTGGACTACACTGTTTACACATGAACTCCCATAAGGTTGACTGGTCGATTGTTATACCGTTTTGAGAGGTCAGCTTCGATCTGCAAAAAAACAACAGAAAAACAGTGTTTTACTTAGATAGAAGAAAAGTGGAGCACAGTCCAAAGTTAATTTCTTTAAAAAAAACAAAAAAAAAAACAGAATACAACACTATTTGCATCCCTTATATACTCTTATAAGTCATTAGAATAGAGTACCAGTTTCTGTAGTTCCTTGGTTTGGACAGCCAGCAGGTCGATGCGGGGCTCCAGTCTGGCCTGTTCCTCAAGAGCTTCTTGCCTTCGTTCAGCCAGGGTGGCTCGTTTCAACACCAAGATATCAGCTAGCTTTAGTTTCTGCCTGAGCATGTCAGACACACGCTCCACATAGCTGAAACACAACCATCGTATTGAATTCTGAGCAAGCGTTATTGTGAACTCTTACTGTATACTTACATTTCAGTCTTAGAAATTATTAACCATATATCATAAATGGCTCTGCTCTGGCAGGACCAGTCCGAAATACGCATAACTGACATCCCATTTGTGTAATAGAACAGTAAGTGTGCCTGAGCACTTACCGGGGCGATGCCTGGATCATGAACAGATGCTTCATGCGCAGTGATGTCAGGCCTCCCAGAAGGTGGCGCACATCTGCCAGCATGGCCTGCACATGCTCACGGGACTGCCCCTGAATGATTGAAGGAGCCAGCTGGAACTGGCTCATGGACACCATATCGCCCTCCTCACTCATCTCACTCAGTCTCTGACACAAGAACACTTCCAACTAGGCAGTTAGACAGAGAGGAGCACGTCATAACCTAGCAAACATTCTCACCTACGATAAGCCACCATTACAGCTGGAAAGCTGTTAATGACAAAAGAAGTGCATAGTATTATTTATGTGATGGGTTTAAGCCAGTAATAAAATAGGCTGTAGGCCCAAAGTTTTAGCACATTTATAGTCCAGTGTCATAAAATAATGTTTTATTGTTGAGTTGAAGTACCTCCATCAATTCATCGATAAACTGATTTCGTGTCTGTGGGTTCTCGAGCAGAGAGAGGGCATCCTCACCTCGCGCTACACCTTCTGGACCTGTAAATCCAGCGTGGTTCATTAATCTTGTGAAAACAACAGGCCCAGTTCAAATGTGCAATTTATAACAGAAAGTAACTATGTATTTACAGTCAGTGCCTGCAGCGACAACTTCTATTTCCACTGCAGCAGTTGTAGTATCACCCCAGTCAATGCCACCATCATCTGTTTCCTTATATTTAAAAAAGGAATTTAAAAAGGACAGTATGATGCATCAATATTATTGTCAACATGGAAATTCATGTTCTACAATAAAAATATTCTTGTTCATACATTCACATGCATGTATCAGCTGCTTGTGCATTACCTCTTTGCCAGACTCAAGTGTGACGCCCCAGTCCACTCCCTCCTCGCCTGTGGTCCCAAAACTCACCTCTTCGACACCGCTACTTAAGTCACCCCAGTCAATCTGTAAAAAAAAAAAAAATAAATAAAAAAAAAGGGAGCAAGAATAGATAGACCCACACATGTACCTACTTACACTATGAATAGCAAAAAGTAACACAATGTGTGTAAATGTTTTTTTATTATATGCAAACAGACAACTTATTCATGTTGCTTCTTACTGCTCTACTCACCGTTTCGTCTGTGACAGTGTCAGCTGGTGCCTCCTCGACTACAGGCCTCTCAATTACCGTAGGTACATTTCCTGTCTTCCATTCATATACAGTTGTGTTTCCTTTTTTTTGAATGAAAGACAGCATAAGAAGAACAGGCTCTGACCTACAGAGATATGAAAGGTCACAATTTATTAACATAATATGCCACTTTTTCTTTTAGGTTGCTTGAAAATATTGAAAACGTATGTCCAAGTATGGAAAAATATAACAAAGATTGGGAAAAGGTATTTGTTTAGTATATGTTTTTTTATAATGTAGACAAGTAATACATTTTTGCATGTGGCCGAAAAAAGCACAACATTATCATATACTACTATTAGCTTACATGGTCCTATTAAATACTCCTGCCCTGTTTTTTTCCATCTTGCATTCTACTCGTTTGTGATTGATATTTTTACCCACCCTGCCTTTTTTCTCTAGTGATTTATTTTCTACAATCTAAAACAATACTGGATATTTAAAAATATTAAGTAACAACATCCAGTTGTTATTTTAGGACACAAAAGTCAGCTGTTCTAGAACAGTTCTAGCAAGAACAGTATTATCAATCATTAGTTATCATTATTATCATTTATAAAATCTATCAAGCACCATGATGAAGCTGGCTTTTATGAAGAGCATCCCAGGAAAGCAAGACCAAAACTTACATGGAGAAAAGTCCATTTATATGTACAGTATATACATAATATATACTGTATGTATATAGTACATACTAATTTATATATATATATATATATATATATATATATATATATATATATATATATATACACACACACACACACACACACTA
>JAAGKR010008705.1:10830-30001 GCA_011419295.1 Clarias macrocephalus | reverse complement strand
GGACAAACAAAAACCCCACTAATTCTGACAAACTCCAAGAAGTGATTATGAAAGAATGGGCTGCTATCAGTCAGGATTTGGCCCAGAAGTTGATTGAGAGCAGCCCAGTCGAATTGCAGAGGTCCTGAAAAAGAAGCGCCAACACTGCAAATACTGACTCTTTGCATAAATGTCATGTAATTGTCGATAAAAGCCTTTGAAACGTATGAAGCGCTTGTAATTATATTTCAGTACATCACAGAAACAACTGAAACAAAGATCTAAAAGCAGTTTAGCAGCAAACTTTGTGAAAACTAATATTTGTGTCATTCTCAAAACTTTTGGCCACGACTGTACAAGCATAACGATTTCACTGTCTATTCTATACTCGTATATTCTATTTTCCTAAAGAGCGCATTTTAATACCTTTACAGATTTTTATCAACCAATCACAGTCCTTGAATTGCTGCTTACAACGAGGTCGACCACACCTCCTCACTAAGATCAAGATTTTTGTACTTTCCTTACTCAGAGTTGCTCTGAGAAGTTTCCTAAATCACTTTTAGTCTAGAACTCGCTGCTAGGACATTTTGAGCTAAGACAGGATCTCTCTGAGAGAATTCTAAGAAGCTTTGCTAATACAGGCCCAGATGCTTATCAAACTCTTACTGATTCTTTTCTATTACAATCATTTTTTAAAAGCAATTAAAATTTTTTTTTTTTTTTTTACAGATTTTGTCTTTTTGCAGACAAAACCAAGTGTGCATTAAGAGTTTGTTTCTCAACACGTGAATCTGTAAAGTGTGAACATGTGAAGTCCAATAAAAATTGTTTGGATAGCTTCATATGTGTCTGTCCTTTTAAAACATACATGGTCATCCAAGCCCTCAAGGACTATTACCACTTCAACACCACAGAAACTTTACCAGCTTGTTCATGCTCCCCCAGTAGGTCGAAAGGGCCAGTCATCATCCCTCTGACCCAATCCTCCACAGCAGAGCTCTACTTAAAGAAAACAAGACAAAAAAAAATGAATAGACACATATATATATAAAGTTTAGGCACCCCTTGATAAATAACACATTTTGGGGATTTTTTAATTGAAAAGATGTTAACACAGTGTCTGTTGAATGAAAATGGAAAAATATGCAGAATATTTTCAGCAAACATTGATGCATAGTTACTTTTTATGTCATAAATTGAACGAAGATAAAAAAATAAAAACAATGTTGTGTCACTATGCAAAAGTTTGGGCACCCTACATAATCAGTACTTACTGTAGTAACACCTCCTCTGGCAGATATCACAGCTTGCAAACGCTTTTTATAGCCAGCTTAAAGTATTTCAATTCTTCTACTTAGGATTTTCTCCCATTCTTCCTTGCAAAAAGCTTCTAGTTCTGTAATTAGGGCCAAGAGCGCAGGACGCTCTTGTTCTCCTAAGGATTATTAAAAAAAAAAAATTCCATTCTTTTGGACGTTTCTGGGGTCTTAACATGCTCAAAAACTCATTAAACTTGGCAGACAGTCTCGTGGCCCGGAGCCCCTGGAGATTTTGCTGCCTGGCTCATACACACTTTCACGTAGGCACACGAAACTCTGTACACATTTAGAGCTCATCGAGCTGAACAACTTTTGTGCTGCATGTCCTGGGCTCAGTTATTTTGGGTCGTTCGCAAAAACACACCTGATGGATTTTGATATACTCCTCCTAGGGAATTTATACGATCGTCACCAAACCGGGCCGATGTGACCTAAAGACACTGAGGATGCAGAATTGCGGAGGAATTTTTGATATCTCAAACGGGTCAGCCGTGATAATGTCTTAAATCTACACCGAAAAATAATTAATAACTTTCTGTGTGGCATTATATTGAGTGACATTATACTCAGTCACACCTTTAGTGACATCACGTTGAGGGACATCACATAGAGGAACGTCGACATAAAGAATAATTAATTAATTAATTCATTCATTCATTCTTACAATCAATTAAATACCTACAGTTAAATAATAGCTGTTTGTCACATGCAGTTATTTGCACAACTTTGACACATGCTGTCACATCTGTGCCACCGCAGTCACTGGGAATAAGATCGAGCTCGCCGGATTACTGAGCCAACGCTTTGTCTCCCCCTAGTGTGTCTATGTGGGTACTTGTTTTCACTTTAGCACTAAACTAAGTTCGCATGTGTCTCCCCTGTGTGTCTCCCTATTTATTACAGTCGAACCCGTAGCACTTTGTCCGCTCACTGATCAGCACATATTTGTTATGGTTACATTGCAACGTGTTTGTGCCTTTTTTCTCCCCAGGGTTGAACAGTGTCTGCAGGTTGGGGCTACATTCTGTATGGACGTTCCGTTGTCAAGGTCAAGGCTACGAGTTGCTCAGCCTTTTTCCGTTTTCTGTTAATTTATTGGTTTTGTGTTTTTCTTGTTTGTGTTTTGCCTGCCCACCTGCAGACCCAGCCGGGGGAGTCACCTTTGGTTGTTTCCGTTGTTTTTGTTACAATTTTATTGGAAAAAAAAAAAGAAAATAAACCAAGAGAAATAACCCTGCATCTGCGTCCGTCTCTCAGTGTTGCAGAATCACGACACATGCTTTAGGCTTTGGCCAAAAACTGGACCCCTGTGCAGGATCAATTGGGGATCAATAGCACCCCTCTGTTGGCATCATCCAGTAAATATGAGCACCCAGTTTCTGCTACAGTAGATGCACTAATGCGTATCATTAATTGTAATAATTGTCCAATTGTTAAATTAAATTGGATGCCATGATGATCCATGGCAGAGAGTGACACAGCCAGCGCCGAGGAGCGGACTGGACTCGAGATGACTTCAGGCGACAGAAATCTTTCGGTCGGAGTTACGGTCCATGCTCGGTGATGACGTATCGACTATTAAGAGTGAACTTCAGGCTGTGAAAGTTTTCGAATAGTCTTGTTTCGGTGCAAACGGACATATTTGCACTGAAAAGTAGAGTGAAGGATATGGAACAGTCACTCTACCTGTTCTGATGACATCACCGTGCTGGAGGACAAGGTGGACTCTCTCATGGGCACTGTGGCAAAATTGGAAGATAAGGTTGAAGACCTGGAAGCCAGATCTCGACGCAATAATATAAGGATTATAGGAATTCCAGAAGACAAACCCTGTACCACCCTAGCTTATCCTTATCCTTAATACTGACAGGGACGTTATGGTTGACAGATCACATCGCACGCTGCAGCCCAAGCCCAAGCCGGGGGAGCGTCCACGAGCGGTTGTGGCGAGGTTGCATTGCCACTCAGACTGTACTGCGGTTCTGCAGCGTGTGTGGGAAGTGAGGCAGTTTAAATTTGACGATATGAAAATTAACATCTTTCCGGATCTCACTGTAAAAACTGTTCCTGCTCGATCTACCTTCAATGATGTCCGTCAGCAGCTGCGGAAGATTCCGGGGGTAAAATTTTTGGATGTCTTCATCCAGCCAAGCTGCGTGTTACTTACGATGGAGTGGAGAAACTGTTTAACTCACCAGACTTGGCTAAAGAATATGTCAGTACTTTATTATCTCACCGAACAGAACCAAATGTTTCATGAGTATCTGAGCATGTCAGTGGGGTGAAGTAGTTCCTCGATACAAGAGGGTTCAGTTTATTTGTGATGAGGTAATAGCTGACAAAAATGGAAGATACTTGATCGTTGTTGGCTTGCTGTTACGGAAACCTGTACTTCTTGTTATATGTCTATGCACCAAACTTTGATGATCCTGACTTCATGAATAGGTTATTTGGGTTTCTGCCCTCACTGAATAGACACTCATTGATATTCTGAACTGTGGAATGGATCCGGTTATGGACCGTTCTGGCTCTCAGGTAAGGGCTGCGTCATCGATGTCGAGGTCAGTTGCAGAGTTTATGTCCAGCAATGGATGCGTTGACCCTTGGAGATTCTATAATCCCCAAGCTAAGGCATTTTCCTTTTTTCCCCAAGTGCATCAATCATATTCCCGCATTGATTATTTTTTTTATAGATAGCTTATTTCTTTCTAAAGTAACATCAGTTTCATACCACGCTATTGTTATTTCTGATCATGCTCCTCTCAGCGTTGATGTGCAGTTGTCTGTACAACCTCCATACTCTTCATCGTGGAGGTTTGATTCTCTGTTTTTGTCTGATGAAAAATTTATAGATTTTATTGCAACATCAATTGATGACTTTATGGCTACAAACCAGGACGTCACAGTTTCTTATTCCTTACTGTGGGAGACACTTAAGGCGTACTGTACCTCCGAGGGCAGATTATTTCTTACTTTGCAAATTTAAATAGATGTCGCACTGCAAGAGTACGTGAGCTTACTTCTGCTATTCTCTACCTTGACCAACAATTGGCCAGCTTCCCTTCTCACGTCCAGTTTAAACAGCGTCTGGATCTGCAGGCTGAACTTGATGTCATTCTAACAACTGATGCTGAACGGCTCCTGTTGCATACTCGTAGTTCTTATTATGAATACGGTGATAAAGCTGGTCGGCTCATGGCACATCAGTTAAGACGGCAGGCGGGTGGTCGCTTGATTCCACAGATCCAGGACTTATCAGGTAATTTGATATCTGATCCGGAAGATATCAATGCTGTATTTAACTCATATTCTTCTACCTTATATTCATCTGAATCTCCATCAGACTCCCACGATTTGATTAAATTTTTAAAGGATTTAAATGTCATCCCAATAGATACGGCTGCTGCTGCAGATCTTGATGCTCCTTTGGATGTGGAAGAAATTAAACAAGCAATTAAAATGATGCAGTGTAATAAAGCACCTGGGCCTGATGGTTTTCCAGTTGAGCTTTTCAAGAAATTTCAAAGTAAATTGGCCGCATTACTTTTAGATGTGTATGTGGAATCCTTAGAGAAAGGGTTTCCTACCAGAGACACTAACACAAGCATCCATAATTCTGCTCTTAAAGAAGGATAAGGATCCCAGGTCGTGTAGCTTCTACAGTCCTCTGTCTTTACAGAATGTAGATGCCAAGATTTTGGCCAAAGCGTTGGCTTTTCGCCTGGAAACCGTACTTCCAAAGATCATATCTGAGGAACAAACAGGTTTCATTAGGGGGAGACAGTTATATTTTAATGTTCGCACTCTTCTAAATGTAATTCACCCCAGGCTAGCATACACACCAATAACGTAAGGTCCAGCTATTTTAATCTGAGACGGGGAACAAGGCAGGGGTGTCCATTGAACCATTCTCGATTGCTTTGAGGTCGTCATCTCTGTTTCGGATCTACCGGGGTGGCAAGGCTTTTTCTTAGGGTGGCAACTGCCACCCCGTGCCACCCCGGTAGATCCGCCCCTGAGCCCACCACTAAGCCGACATCTCTGAAGTACTGATTTACGAATTCTGGGCACTTTACCACCCCACAGAAAGTGGGTAACAATTTGGTCGATAGATTTAAAGAAGCGCTTAGGAAGAAATAAAGGAATGCACTGACATTTTGACATTTACCTCTTTAATAGCTAGGCGCCGTATTCTGATCCACTGGAAATCTGCCAAGCCTCCTAGTGCATCTCAATGGCTTATAGATACCATGTTCTTTCTAAAAGTAGAAAAGATTAGATGCTCTGGGAGGAGTAGCTTTCTTAAAAAATGGCAATCTTTTATTTCATATTTTAAGCCTTCTGTTTTTATTTGATTTTTTTGTTTATTTTAGTTAGTGGGTTTTTTATTTGTATTCTTTTTGGCTGTGTTGTTGGTTCATGTTTGATTGTACTTGATGCTTGTTTTATTGTTTTTTGCATGTTTATATTGTTAAAAATGGACAATCGCTTAAAACTTATATCTGTAATGATAACTACACAAAAAGTTTGAACCAAGATTTGTGATAATGGGCCATACGGTGGCTTAGTAGTTAGACCCTTTGCCTTGCACCTCCAAAGCCGAGGGTTTGATGCCCACCTTGGTTCCGTGTGTATGCAGTTTGCATGTTCTCCTCGTGCTTGGTGGGCTTCCTCTGGGTTCTGTACCTCCCACACTCCAAAGACATGCAGATTAGCCTAACTGCCCATAGTTTGTGATGGTCTCGTGCTCTAAGTCTAATGGGATGGGCTCTCAAAGCGTTATAGATGATGAGTAAATGATTGAAATGGGATGTCATGAATGATTCATGATTAAGGCAACAATCATGTGTCATCTGTATACATGTTCTTAAGGCAGAAATATATTTGCTTTTAACTACATCAAGTTCACGTTGGTATGTACAGTACATGTGCTAAATTGTCAGTCATCTACTGTAATCTGTCACGGGTACTGCTTGCCGGATGAAAGAGAGGCATGATAGCAGAGGTGAAGGTGATCAAAAGGGTTTTAATGAGACAAGACAAGGAACCAAAGGAACAGACATGAACTTGAACCAGGATAAACTAAACATGACAAACTAACCAGACTAGACATTTCCAACAGACAGAGACAAACAGGCTAGGAGACAGACAAAAGTCAGGAGAACACAGAGCCAGGAGAACATGGAGAACAGGGAGAACACAGAGTCAAACAACATACCAGAACAGTAACCTTAGAAGAACAGAGAACAACCAGTAACCCAAACCGAACAGATGCAAGACAAGACTAAACTGAACTCAGGAACATTTATAACAAAACACTAATTAGCAACCTCAGTTCAGGTGAGCGCCATATCACCTGACCGAGGTGCATTCTGGGACATGGAGTCCACCAAAACTACAAATGAAAACAAAACACAAAATAGAGTCTGTGGGCGCTTTGGCGCCCTCTAGGGGTGATCCCTGACATAATCAACTACTGTACATCTTTTTATTTATCACATAACTCCTGTAAAACACGTAACAGTTTACTGTATACTGTAACAGTCAGATGCTTACAATCGCACAAGAAAAGCTAAATTTCAAGGACTGTGTAGTCGTCTCCTACAGTAATTATTATTATTATTATTATTATTATTATTATTATTATTATTATTATTATTATTGAAATATGAAAAAAAATGAACTCAGAGCTGGTAGTTTCCCGAGGCGGAAAGTAACAAATTACATTTACTCACGTTACTGTAATTGAGTAGTTTTTGTGTACTTCTACTTTTTAAAGTAGTTTCTAAAATCTGTCATACTTTTATTGAAGTACGTTTTGTTTGAAAAATTGTACTTCGCTACATTTTAAATCATATTCGCTACTGAGTAAAAAAAAGAAAAAGAAAAATAGTTAACCTGCGACGGGGAAGAAAAAAATGCCCTTGGAAACCACTGCACTGATTGATTGATGGGCGGAGAGAACAAACTCGCTAAACTCACCAGCACGAAATTCCTTCAAATTCTTATGAAACAAACCCCTGGCCATTGTTACGACCTGCAAGCTGTTGGTCGCTGTGTTGTATGTGCTTGTATTTGTCTGTGTTGTGGTGCTCTGTTGTGCTCACGTGTGTGTATTGTGTCCTGGTCGTGCGCCGCTCCGGACTCCACTCTACTGTAGACTGTCCCTACATCGGCATCTACCTGACGTTCCACACGGCTCCTGTATGTATATATATGTATGTAGCTTTGCTCTTTGTATATATTTGTAGATAATTTCGCTGTATGTTTGTGCACTCAGCAGTAGTAGGGGTGCAGCTGCCGTTTATTTTGGGAAGAGGGAATTTATTCACTGTTTTTGGTTTAGGGAGTCGGGGAAGGTACCTGGATTTTTGTTTGTATTTTGTCTTTTTTTTGCAGGTAATCTAGCTCCTAAAATACAGATACCATTTTGTTCATTATTTTGGCCTGGGTCCACCCGGGAACTGATCCTGGTGTTGTGTGTATATATTTTTTGTAAAGCAATACAGACCTCATTATTTCATCAGTTAATGACTGGATCTAGTTCTTTCTGCCATGTACCACCATTTCCATACAGTTTAAAACAGAACCCTGAACCGTTCTTTTGTGCCATATTTACGTGACCACTTTGATTTTCAAGCACAACAAAGACAACAGCTTTATTATGCATCAGTTAAAAACAACTAGTCTGAGATTTATATCCGCTCGTCTCTTTTGAACTACACTGGAATCCCCCATCCTCTCCATTACCTGGACAATTTGTTTGATCCTCTTTATCTTCCTGTAAGAGATTTTACACTCTCTCACACTCTTTTACACATGTAAAACACAACCACACTGCATTTGACACTTCCTCTGCCTTCTCTCTGCAGCATCTGGCCGTTCTGCTTGATTCCTTTCTGTTCAAAGTCCTGCAGGGACGTCCTGCCCCCTCTGCGGGAACATCGTCCACGTCCACAAACGGATGTAAGGGGACGTCTCACACAGGAGAAGCTGAAAACAGCATCAAAAACACCAAACATCAATAGTTCTGTTAATGTAAATATAAATTACGTCAGTGGGTAATAATAATAATAATAATAATAATAATAATAATAATAATAATAATAATAATAATAAGGTAATATCTCTAAAATATTTGTCCACATTCTGCACATTTCATGTACAGATTATGGTTCATGTGATCCTACACTGATGCACACTTCCTATCACCACATGTTTCATGAGTAAATTTAAGTATGGTGTATAAGATCAGCTGTGATCCTCTTCAGTTATGCACACAGTGTAAGAGTTATTTTTGCCTCACAGTTATCTTCTAAATAAAATACAAACAAAAATATATCTTTCTTTTGTTCAATTTTTTTTTTTGTAGAACTGGTTATTAGGCTCATTTACCTGGTGTGAATAATATCATTATTCGTGATCACTGATGCATTCAAGATGTCTTGCCTTTTGAGGAAACCTGATTGTGTTTCTCAGATGATATCATCCAGACCTGTTTTTAACCTGTTTGAACAAATTTGAGCCAGAATCTTATACTCGGCTCGTTAAGAGACCCCACCGAAACGTCTTCCACTGAAAGGCCATCTTCCCTTATATTATCATTACGACCATCACCATTGCAGAGACTCGTTAATTTTGGCACAGAAAAGCCGCGCCGACGGGAAGTGAGATGAGGTTTGTAATCTTGCAGCATTGTGTCAGGGAGGAGGATGGTTTTAGCTTGAAGATCAGAAAGCATCGACCTAAAAATCCAAGAAACTGTTCAGGAGTCAAATATCCGGAGAGAGGCAGAGGTACAGAAAACCAAAGTTCAAGCACAAGATTTAAGATTCAAGATTCAAAGGTGGTTTAATGGCATGACAAATTTTTTTGATCTTTATCGCCAAAGCTTAGAAATGAATCACAAGAAAATAACAGGATAGATGGCAAAAACAAACAAACAAACAAACAAACAAACAAACAAACAAACAAACAAACAAACAAAAACAATGAATAGAATGAAAAGAGTATTAATAAATAAGTATAGATTTATTTATTAAAAACCAATAAGGTGACTCTTGTGAACTTAAAAAAAAGATGAAATACATAAAGATGATAAAAAAAGATTATATACATATATGTACGTAACGATAATAATAATAATACCTAAATAATAATAATAATAATAATAATAATAATAATAATAATAATAATAATAATAATGTTAAAATCCAGCAGTCCAGGGCCAAATAACCAGAGAAATATAGTAAGGAGAGAAAATACAGTTAGGAAGCAGGCAGGTACAGCATCCAGGTCAAAAACAGACACAGAGTCGAGTACACAAATAAATCACAGAAGATAAATAGGCTGGAATTCTCAAACAGAGCACAGAGAATATGACTGCGATATGTCCCCAGTGTCCAAGACATCTGGCAGTTGGAGTTTGTTAATATGCAGTTAATATGATGAGTAGCACCAAGCAGAGGGAGAAGCATCCGGGTGAGGCGCTCAGGAGAAAAAACGAAATAGCAAATAAAGATTATGACATTCGGGATCGCTGAACCGCACCAGATGCAGACATTGCTGTGGAAAAGCGTAAAGGACAAAGTCACTAAAGTAGGTTTTTCTGCATACAGAAAGTCTCGACTCTGATTGTTCAGAAAGTCAGCGGCTCTGACAGAAGTGCAGCTCTTCCACAGGGGCTTGTACAGCAGACACTCCACACAAATAAGTTAAATGCTTGAGTAATCTTTAATATGCTCAACATTTTGGTCTTTTGTGAAGACATGTATTTAACATTTATGGAAGGAGTCTCCAGTGTCAAAGCTCTGTAATTAAACTGTTATTATTATATCAGGCTGAGGCACATGGCAGAGGAGATACTGTCTGCTTACAGCACCAGAAGAGGAGAAGCTGTAAAAGCAAAAGAAGACAATACTTCCAATCCTTATATGACATATTATACTATTTAAATAGCAGCAGAGCTGGCATTCAAAACAGGAGAAAACCATTAGATTTTCAAGGTTTCAAATGATATCTAAGAATCGAAACACTAATATAACATTATTTCTCTTGTTTTCACTAATCTCCACAGTCCGGAGTGTGTGGACTCCTAATGCGATGTGGTTGTGTTCTGTTTCAGTTCTGTCTTATCACTGGGTTATTTTTTTGTTGTTGATTGTGTTACGGTATTTGTTCAGCGCCTGGGGAATGTGTCTGTTTAAACTCTCTCGTGCTTTGTTGTACACGTGTCACTGTTCTATGGTTTCTGTTTCTGGTTACTTCTGTGACAAATTTGCATATTGTGCAGTGAAGATTTAATCTCAGTATTGCATGTTTGACATCTTTTCATCTGGAACGTCTGGTAATCTGCTAGTCAGCACCAGCCAATCGAAAAACCTCAACCATTTGTGGCTTTATCACCATTAAACTCAACCAGATTTTCTCATTGCAAACTTCAAGATTCAGTAAATTGATATTTGTGAGGTTTGTGGGTCGGTCTGTGAATCTCTATAAATCCTAGTGCTTTATTAGCAAATACTCTAACAAACGTAAATACTTAATGAAAATAATAAATAAAGTAAGGTAGAATATGAACGTTTTAGCTAACTAGCCAGTTATACTATGTAACTGTGTAAGTATGATATAATAGTGTAAATTTGTAAAGGTAGCAAACACATTATAGCACAAATATAGCAATATTAATTATATCACGTTATACAATAATTATTTCTAATGAAATACTCTAATTAGACGAGATCCTCCCCTGAGTGATGTTAATAGACAGTAACAGCACTGGGACATTTTACTAAATGGAACATTTTACTATGTTCCAGATGTTCTAACAACCGTTAATTACACTAACTGTGGGTCACATCATGGATGAAAGCAGATCAGTACGGTTTGCCTTTCTGAGGAGAGAGTACACCCTAAAAAAATTAAATTAAAGAAAGTAAAAGTTTATGGAACAATGGAGAGGGTTGGCTAGTATGCATATTTGTAAGAAGATTAGTGTTTTGTAACACCCCAGCTTTTTATTATCTCAAGCACTGAGATTAATAAAGTTCTAATGTTAATTTGGTCGCTAACGCTAGCAACCTAGTGAAATTCTAGCGTCATGCTGGCACTACAGTTAACAGTTTAGCTTTCATTCATCACTTCACCACCTCCATACACCCTGCAAGTGTTCTACAAAGAAAGCTAAAAAGCTCAGACATTTTTGCAGTTTCTTTCATACACAGGTGGGGGTCTGTGGTTTGGCTCGCTAGCAGCCATTGTCAGGTAAACTAGCTGCTATAGCACAGACCAGGCTGAAAGTTTGAGTGTAACACGCTAACAGTAATAAATGTTACATACAGTGAACAAATTCAGTCATAGGTGAGTGAAAGTGTGTATACAGACCTTATATTTAACATTTACATTTCCTCTTAAATGCGTGAGGAGGAAGACCAAAAAACAGACACGAAGCTGACACAGCCACTGAATACACCGGTGAACGTCGGGGGAGGGGCGGTCTTGTCTGTGATGTTAGCTGTCACTAGCTAACCCAACTTCAACCCAGTAGGAACCTGGATTAAACAAAAAGTACCCAACTCCGTGTAAATAACCCAGAAAAATGACCCAACAGAGGCAACCCAGCGTTTGGGTAGTAAAAACAACCCAGCGGTTTTTAGTGTGTAGCTCCTGTACATGAAAAACCCAGATTCAAATCCAGTCAAAGATGGATTTTTCCAAGAAAACACATCTGATAAAATTGCCATTTTAAACAACACTGTGTCTACTTAATAATTGCTTCTAAGTCCGAAATGCCTCCCGGAAAATTCCAAATCCCTGTCTAACCACTGATCCTACTTGGTGTGGGACAAGGGATTGCACACCGCTATATATTAAGTGAAGGGTGGTCACACCAATTACTGACTTAGTTTCATTAATTGATGTTTTTTATAACATTTATTTGAACGTAGAAACAGCAGTGTGTGTGTGTGTGTGTGTGTGTGTGTGTGTGTGTGTGTGTGTGAGAGAGAGAGAGAGAGAGAGAGAGAGAGATAGAGAGAGAGAGAGGGCAAGAAGATGTTAAAGTCAGATAAATGATAATAATTTAAAACAGAATGTGACAAGACCAGTTTTACATCATTTTTTGTGCAATGAACTGAATTCCTGTAGTAGCATGGGGAAAAAAAAAGAAAAAAAAAAACATTTGTGAAATTCTCCCTCTTTACTTCCACCTGGGCTTAGTGAGTAAAGTGAAGTCATTTTGCTTCAGCAATGCACTGTAAGGGCTAATCAGATCTTTAGGGGAACTAATGACAATATAACACGTACAACCCCACAATTTCAAAATACATCCAGCATCTAGCGGAGAACATCTAGCATCAGGTCTGTGACATGATTAGCTATAAAAGGGATTACTCATCGAGGCTTTTCAGTCTGTGAAAGAGTGCATAAAAGTATGAAATACTCTAAAAACAATGCTAATCAACGTCAGAATAGCAAAGCCTTTTCATCTTATCATGTACTGTGCATAATATCATCAAAAGATTCAGAAGAAATGGAGAAAGTTCTGTGCATCAGGGACAAGGTCAAAGACCTTTGTTGGATGCCCATGATCTCCGGACCCTCAGATGACTCAGCATGATTGTGTCATCGACAGAAACCACTGTCTTTGTGCCATCTCCAGATGCCAACTAAAGCTCATGCAAATAGGAAGCCATATGCGAACATGGTCCAGAAGCGCCATCATGTCCTTTGTCCAATTAAAAGGATCATTTAAAATGGACTGTTTCAAAGTGGAAAAGTATTCTATGGTCAGACAAGTCCAAATTTTACATTCTTGCTGTAAATCACAGGCGCTGTGTCCCCCGGGCTAAAGACGAGGGAGACCTTCTAGCTGGGGACATGGCGCCTGTGATTTCCAGCAAGAATGTAAAATTTGCTATCAGCATTCGGTTTAAACGCTAGCATCTCTGATGGTATGGGGGTGCATAAGAGCATACGGTAAATGGGGGAGCTTGCATCTTTTGGAAGGCACTCTGAATGCTGAAAGGTATATAAAGGATTTAGACGTCCTTTCAGGCCTGAAGGCCTTGTGTATTTCAGCAGGACTATGCAAAACTACATACCGCAGCTGTTACAACAGCATGGCTTTATAGAAGAGGAGCCAAGATGCTAAATTGGCCTGGTTATAGTCCAATTCCATTTTAGGAAAGAATGGAAAACCCGTAACCTTAATGCCCAGAGACATCTTCAACTGTTTTGAAAAGAAAGGGAGATGCTACACCATAATAAACATCCACCCATCCCAACTTTTTTGAGACCTGTAGCAGGCATCAAATTTTAAATGAGCCTTTCATGTGATTTGAAATGATTTTAGTTTTCATTTCATTCAATTATGATTTTGATGGCAATGATGACTGCGTTCTTCAAACTTTTCCTTCATCAAAAACACCTCCTATTGCAGGAACTACATTTTGGCAGACCATAAGAATTCTAGCTGTTTAAGATGAGATTTCATTCTGTGCTTCCTGGAGCATCTCCCACAAGATGAATCGGCTTCACGCTCCTCCCATGACAGCTCACTAGGGTTCAGATTTGGAAAACAAAGGAATTTGCAAGTGATCCCAAACCTTTGAGCAATAGTGTATATAGGCCTGTCCTGAGATACTTTGAGGTGTTTTACTGTTGCCTGATTTTGAAGTAGCATTGTGTACATACTGTATACAGTATCCCATGCAGGAACTCACTCACACTTAACCAAAGGGTCAATTTGTGACTGACACTCAACGCCTGTGATATGATTAGCTAATATTGAACCTAATTCTAATATTAACCCCATGCATCAAATTATTATCAGTGTGTTTCTACTGGCCACATCCACAATCTGATATACCTGACTCATGAGTACGCTGGACACGTTAGTGTTAATTGATGTGACCTTCATACCTGAAACAAATCTTGTTTGAAGATCTAACATTAGTTACAGGAAACAATCTGAATTGTAATATGTATTTTAAAAAAATGAGGAAATGAGAACGAGGTTGTGCTCTGTGGTATTCTAGAATTAATTTGCCATTAACATTTGAGGAAGTCAAGCATACAATCTGTTTAATCATGGGGTGACATAAATCTTTGATTGATGTTTTATTTATGTTTTAAGAAATAACAAACAATGAAAATATGTTTTTTATCTAAACAAATATAGGATTATTAAGCATGTTTCTAGACAAAATATACAGTGGAACACGTCCCTGTGTGTTTGTATATCAAAACACTCATAAATCAAAGCAAATTTCTCCCATACAAAATAATGGAAGCTCTGATGGTTTCACAGCCCAAAACTATTAATATAAAATAGTTTTAAATAAAAAATAAAAAGCAAAAGTAAAACTTATTAACTTGCACTTTACCTTTTAAAAGAATCATGGCTGTAATGATTGAGACCAGAGAGAAGAAAGGAGGAGGGGGGTGTCTGCTGTGTAGCATACAACAGCACAGACACACACACACACACACACACACACACACACACACACACACACACACACACACACATACACACACACTTTACAGAATAGAGACTCACCCTCAACAAGAGAGAGCGAGAGAAGAACCATTGACTCAGTTGTGTTCAGCCATCTCATAGTTTTCCTAATCTAAAGTTCAAATATAAAAAAAAAGTGAAAAATTAAATGGGATCTGTTAACTCGATCCAGTGAGTAAGAATTAACATGAAATATTTTGTTGTGATGATCTCCACATGCTTAGTGGGTTTCCTCTAATAGTGTCTAAACACATTACTTTAGATTAACGTGTGTATTAATATTTAACCTAAGTTACAGGAAACTAATACAGGAAACATAATCTCATATGAAATATTCAGTAAAAAAAAAAGATTATTGAGAGAGGAGAGTATGTGACAGTGCTCTGTGGTATTCCAGAATTAATTTACTGTAAACATTTGAGGAAGTCAAGCACAAAATTCTATGGCTGACAAAACATTTTAATTGGTGTGTTTACATGACTGTTAAGGAATGAAACCAACAAAAAAAAAAGGTTACACGGAAGATAGTGAAAATAAAACATTGAATCTAGTCGAATTTATTTACTATTTCTTAAAATAATATTTTAACAAAACAAATGGACAGAAATTCCCACAATCCATTTTGTACTGGAGCTTTTTTCATTGCAATCTTGACAATCCAGTAAATTGATATTTGTAGCTATTTGAGTCTGTAGATCTCAATACTATATTAGCCTCTAAGTTAATTAACATATGTTGGCTGGATGACTTCTTTGTTAGATTGCTAACATGAAGGCTCACAAATATAACAATGTTAGGTCAATAGTTGTTAGCTTGAGTTGTCATAGCAACCAGTGCTTGGCCAGGTTATCGATATGCTGGTGCACTTAAATACTTAAATACTTAATACAGATTCAGTAGAAAAGCACAAAATAATAAATAGGGTAAGCTACACTGTAAAAAAAAAAAACGGTGCGTAAATCCATAAATTTTACGGTAAAAAACTGGCAGCTGTGGTTACCATAATATTACCGTAAAAAATATGGTAGCACCGTTATTGCACTGTAAAAAAACAAAGCGTAAATTTTACGATAAAAAAACGACAGCTGTGGTTGCCAGAAGTTTACTGTATATACGGTAGCAATGTTTTTGGTTCTGGTTTTTGGTAGTGGTTAGCACTGTCGCATTGCACCTCCAGGGTCTGGGTTTGATTCCCGGCCAGGCTCGAAAAAAAGAACAATTAAAATCTGTAAAATATGCAGCATAATGAGTGTGATCCCGTAGAACCAAAAACATTGCTACCGTATTTTTTACAGTAAACTTCTGAGCTTTTTAGCTAACTAGTGTGACGGTGGGCTTACTTACAGTCGGGAGCGCTGTCTGTGGTGCTGATCCCTTTCGTCTCTCTCTCCTGTTTTGGTCGAGCACGAAGCTGTCAATCTGTATGAGGGACTGACCTTGTGCCATTTGTCACAACCTGTATACACCCGAGTGGTCATAATAGAATGTAACAGCACTGGAACATTTTACAATCTGTATCACTCTGCGTCCCAGGTATTCTAACAACTCAGATGCTAAACCGTTGATTAACTGTCAGTCACAGCATTGGTGAAGGTAGGTTGGTCCGCAGTACTGAGGAGAGAGTAGCTGCATGCCAAGACCCACGTTCAAAACCAGTCACTAATGGATTTTAGCCAGAAAACACGTCTGACAACATTGTAATTTCAAACAGCGTCTGCTTAAAAATTGCCTCTAAGTTGTTTCAAATTGTTTTATTTTTGCCAAAGGAAATCTAGAAAGCTAGTTTCAACCACACGACTGAATCCCAAATCCTTCTATAACTGCTAATCAAGATGACAATTTGGGTGTGTGACAAGGAGTTGTACACCCCAGTGCACTAGCCTTCCAGTTAACACTACTGTACTTGGGATTTAACCCTAGAAACACAGATGTTAACTGATATTCTGAACAGAAATGTTCTAAATTTAACTATGGGTCGGAAAGTCCCTGGTTCAAACCACAGGACCACCAAGTTGTCCCTGTTGGGCCCTTGAGCAAGGCCCTTAACACTCAGCTGATGTATAATGAGATAAAAATGTAAGCCGCTCTGGATGAGGGCGTCTGCAAAATGTCTACAAAGAGACACTTAGGAGATTTTTTACAGGACTGTCCACAGTGTCCATAATAACTTACTTGAGCTTTATTAGACTAATAACCTGAGCTTGATAGCTCAACTGTAACAATTTCACTTTGCATTCTGCTTATTTACATTCCTAGCATTTACAATACATCACAACGTGAAATAAAACCAATCAAGATGGAATTAGAATTAGAAGTACAGTTTCATTTTAAAGCTAAAAAAATATTGGATCAACAGAAATTACAACCATTTTATATATATATATATATATTTTTTTTACAATTTTCCCAGGCTCAAATATAATTTGACAAACTAACAATCATAAATACTAGGATTACTATTAAGACTGACAGAATGCAAGAAGCCATATACATCACCAAATGCTTTTACTTCCTTGAGCAGCTTTACCAGAACTTTACTGCACTTCCACCATTACAGTACGTGCTGCTGGTAGCATAAGGGAGAGCCATCTATTGACAAACTTTAATCTCTGTAACACTGAGTTTGGTCTGGATTATCATTTATTGGAGATTTTAAAAAGGTGTTGCTAGATGCAAAGGGAGAAAGGAGTGGCATTACAGTACTTTCATCACATGTACCCTCATGCCTTCATTCTCTCCCTTCTTTATAACACAGGGTGTTGTCTGTAATCTGATTTAGTCTCCTGTGTCTGTCAGAAAGGAACTGGCTGAAACAGAGCACAAAGGTACAGTAAGTCTCTCTCTCTCTCTCTCTCTCTCTCTCTCTCTCTCTCTCTGTGCATGTGGAGAGAGTAAATGTAGTTTTAAAGTAGGCAACATATTACATGCAAAAGTTTTTTTTTGTACAAAATGTATTGATACAAATTGAAAAAAAAAGAAGTAAAGAAAGTGCCAGCTTTATTTAACTATTTAGTTAAATCAACTAGAACTAAAAGTGATTCATAAAATATGATGTGACTGATTTCATTTTTATTTATTTATTTATTTTCTATATTCCATATTTCTATATTTCCATATTTTGCAAATATGCAGACAAATGGTACCTGCTCTATAATCATGTAGTACTTTAAATAACTAAATGCCTCATTATTTAAAGTTTATTGCTCCATTATTATTATTATACTTTTATCGCCCTGATGAATAATTATGTATAGGATGCAGGTTTACATTCCTTTCTTTTACACTCAGTTTTGAAATCACTCTGCATATTAATCAGTCAAATCTTTAAGACGTTAAACTTAGATTTCATTTCATTTCTAAAGCTTTTTTTCTTCCTCCCCATATTCTTCATCCATCAGAATAAGCATCTAAGCAAACCTCATTTGATTTCACACAACATGGCTTATATAATCAATCAGCCTGAACCAGCAGCTGTGATCATTGAACAACATCCACCTTCCGTATTTCTCCAACCTGCTCCTCAACATGTGATCATTGACCAGTATCCACTTCCACCTGTAGCAGCGGTCCAGCCAACTGGTAAGATCTTACAAATTCTTTTAGAAAGCAAAAAAAAAAAAAAAAAACTAAATAAAATGATATGATATATGATAAATGATGAAAACAAAACAATATGATACAATAAAAGTCAAAAGACTAAAATGTGAAAACATGAGCAAAGTCTGAAACTTATTAATAGCTTTAGTACTTTTAATACTGTTTAAAAATCAATGTGTGTTTGTGTAATTGCAGTGATGCAGTCTCCTATGAAATCCTTACCTGCATCAATAAAGTGTCAATTCTGCCAGCGGCAGGTTGTCACGGTTACCCGTCCTGTCAATGGACTCATTACCTGGACAATTTTTGGGACACTCTTTGTCTTCTTGTAAGAGATATCACACTCGTTCACATATACATAAAACACAATCACACACATCTTTACAGTACACTTCCTCTGCCTTCTCTCTGCAGCATCTGGCCGTTCTGCTTGATTCCTTTCTGCACAAAGTCCTGCAGGGACGTCGAACACTCCTGCCCCAACTGCAGGAACATCGTCCACATCCACAAACGGATGTGAGGCGTTTCACCCGAGCGAAGTCTGTAGAAGAATGAACAAAACCGTTTTTCATAACACGTGATTAAGTAATAACACAATGTAACACAATTTTGTCCTTCAATAGTAGTCGTTATTTCTTATTAGTTTACACTAAAATGGGTAAAATTTCCTTCAAACTTTGTTCTTGTGATCAAGACAATGATAATTTTGAAATTCGCAAAGATTTTCTTTACAGGAAAAACTGGCGAGTGTGAA
>JAAGKR010008705.1:0-10810 GCA_011419295.1 Clarias macrocephalus | reverse complement strand
ACTTTAAATAACTAAATGCCTCATTATTTAAAGTTTATTGCTCCATTATTATTATTATACTTTTATCGCCCTGATGAATAATTATGTATAGGATGCAGCTTTACATTCCTTTCTTTTACACTCAGTTTTGAAATCACTCTGCATATTAATCAGTCAAATCTTTAAGACGTTAAACTTAGATTTCATTTCATTTCTAAAGCTTTTTTTCTTCCTCCCCATATTCTTCATCCATCAGAATAAGCATCTAAGCAAACCTCATTTGATTTCACACAACATGGCTTATATAATCAATCAGCCTGAACCAGCAGCTGTGATCATTGAACAACATCCACCTTCCGTATTTCTCCAACCTGCTCCTCAACATGTGATCATTGACCAGTATCCACTTCCACCTGTAGCAGCGGTCCAGCCAACTGGTAAGATCTTACAAATTCTTTTAGAAAGCAAAAAAAAAACTAAATAAAATGATATGATATATGATAAATGATGAAAACAAAACAATATGATACAATAAAAGTCAAAAGACTAAAATGTGAAAACATGAGCAAAGTCTGAAACTTATTAATAGCTTTAGCTCTTATATTCACTGTGCTCTACCTTCTCCCTTTTTCCTTATTTAAGATTACATGCTGTAATACTGTTTAAAAATCAATGTGTGTTTGTGTAATTGCAGTGATGCAGTCTCCTATGAAATCCTTACCTGCATCAATAAAGTGTCAATTCTGCCAGCGGCAGGTTGTCACGGTTACCCGTCCTGTCAATGGACTCATTACCTGGACAATTTTTGGGACACTCTTTGTCTTCTTGTAAGAGATATCACACTCGTTCACATATACATAAAACACAATCACACACATCTTTACAGTACACTTCCTCTGCCTTCTCTCTGCAGCATCTGGCCGTTCTGCTTGATTCCTTTCTGCACAAAGTCCTGCAGGGACGTCGAACACTCCTGCCCCAACTGCAGGAACATCGTCCACATCCACAAACGGATGTGAGGCGTTTCACCCGAGCGAAGTCTGTAGAAGAATGAACAAAACCGTTTTTCATAACACGTAATTAAGTAATAACACAATGTAACACAATTTTGTCCTTCAATAGTAGTCGTTATTTCTTATTAGTTTACACTAAAATGGGTAAAATTTCCTTCAAACTTTGTTCTTGTGATCAAGACAATGATAATTTTGAAATTCGCAAAGATTTTCTTTACAGGAAAAACTGGCGAGTGTGAACCTATGTTTTGACAAAGTCATAACAAGATCAAAATTTTAGTTCAAAAACATGTTTATTTTTAAATCACAAAAAAAAAAAACTTTTTAAAAGTGAATTGTTTTCCTTGCTTCATGCATATACAGTACTGCAAATTGCTTTCACATTTTAGAGTGCAAATGTGCTGTAGTCACCCACCATGTTTTCGTTGTCTGCACCTTGGCAGTCAAGAATGTCTTGGTAGAAGTGTTTACCTTGTTCCTCCGAACTCATATTGTCTTTAAATCAGTCTAGATGAACGCTGTGTATATGCACTTTGACGGACATTAGCAGCCCATTTTGCAGAAGGTTTGGCACCGTCTCTACAGGTTCCAGATAGTTTTCGATTTTGTGATTGCCAAGGAATCCTCAAACCACTGCAACAAAGTTTGGCTTTTTGTGTCCTGGTAAGGTTCCTTGAACTCCATTATCTTGTTTATTTGTGGGCTCATAAAGATCCCTGCTTTCACTTTAGCCTCTGAAGGTTTTGGGAGGAATTCCTGGAGGTACAGTACATAAAGGCTGCAGATTCTTTATCACTTTATCTTTATCTCTGACAAACTATTTCCTCAAGCCCAACTTTATGTGCAATGGTGGAAACAATTTTCTTGAGTCAACATCCATTCTGTTTCTGAATGTACATTGATAGACAATTAATAATGCCAGGTCTGAATACTTGATTTTCTTTCATTCAAAGGCTGCTTCCATCCCATATTCTCAAGGTGTGGTGAACTTAATAAGAAACCACTGCTTTGAATTCAATGGACCACATGTCATTCCCTCGCCTTACTTGGGACTTGAGGAAGTGTGTTATATACTGACCTAATGAGAAAGACGATTCTTGCCTGTGGGCAACGGTAGAAATAATCCTCAGCACTTTACTAGAAAGATTTTATGAAAGCTGGGCAATTTTTTTTTGAAGAATAAAAGAATATGAAATATTCAGACGTTTTATTGTTTTGCTTTACCACACCAGCTGTATTTCGGAGTTTTTATATTATACAGTACTTATTATTACCTACTGAATTTATGTTCACCTACTTTTATGTTATCTATTTGTTCATGTCTATTCCACATAAGCTGTGAACGGTTTAAAATTGTTTCAACAATATCTGGCTTTATTGTTATTTTAGCATTCGGATTACATAAAAGGTATATTTTTCTTTTTTTATTACAGCACACGTGTCTCAATTATAGTAATCCAAAGGTCAGAATCTTGAGATAAGACACATGTATAATAAAGTTGAAGAACACTGGATGCTTATTAACGTTTTCCTACTTGATTGTGACAAGACAAAAATACTGGTGACAACTTGCATCGTTCTGATCTCGCAGTAATGCTGGATGGCATTTCGGTTTTCGGCATGTGCAGTAGGAAAGAACTTGGTATTGACTCCAGTCTTTCATTTGAAGCTGATATAAAGAATAGTACTTGGATAGCATTCTTTCATATCAGAAATATTGGCAAGATAGTACATATATATTGTTATTACATATTGCAGGGGGAAAAAAAGTTCATGCTTTTGTTACCAAGGTCTGATTACCGTAATGCGTTACTGTCTATAATGTCAATAACTGGAAGTGATCATTTCCTGTTTGACTTTACCTGATTCTCACACTGGTTTGTAGGAATTTGTCTTATTCTACTTTACAACATTGCTTGAGTTCATTGAGGTTTTTGGGCATTCGCTAATGCACAGCTCTCCTGAGGTCCTTGCCACAGCCTTGGACATGATTGGACCATTCCAAAACCTTGATTCTTACATTTTCAGCTATTCTGATGTGGATTTACTGGTGAGATTCAGACCATTGTCTCTGTTGGCCCAATTTTGACCAAGCTTTAGGAGGCTAGTTTGGAAATGGTTTTCTTTTTGCCTGCTCTTATAGAGGGCTACACACCTGCTAATGATCAATTAAATCAAGGACTGATGACCTGAAGCAGCTGGCCGAAACTTACCTCCTTAAATCCCAATAAGGGCTAGTAATCATTGGCCATGTGTTTCTCCATTATTGTAATTATGGCATGGTGAAAAAAAGTTCTATTTTGTTCATCTGAGGTTATATTTCCTATTAATAAGACCTGCTAGAATCAAATGATTTTTTATATATATATTTTATGATTTTTATATATATATTTTTTTTTACAAAAAAACACATTTAAAAATGAAAGAGGGGGTAATAACTTTTACACATGACTGTAATCAAAAGTAAAATCATACTTCTGTGTCATAAAATGTATGTCAAGCCGGCAAATCAATCAACTGGTAGAGATCCTAATCTCCTAATCTTAACATAATTTTTGCAGTTTATGTCTCTGGAGTTTCCAGACAATGGACCCAAAATTTTAATGTTTTTCCTCCAAGTAAAGTTATCGCTTTATTGTATCTCGCCTTATGGTGAGGAGCTTCATCATGCTGGAGAAGGCATTGTTCATCAGTAAGTTGTTCTTGAATGGTTGGGAGAAGTTGCTCTGGGAGCATGTTTTGTATCATTTTTTATTCATGCCTGTGCTCTTATACAAAACTGTGACTGAGCCAACGCGTTTGGCTGAGAAGCAACACCACACATGAATGGCCTCAGAATGCTTGACTGTGACACACAACTGATGGTAGCACTTACCTTCATACATTTCAAAAAGGGCAGAAAAGAAGCCAGGAAAAAGAAAAAAAAAGCTGATGTTCTGCAAAAGGTGCAGGGATTCGAGTGCTGAGGACTGGGGGCAAAGTCACTTTTGTCCTAATGAATCCGCCTTCTAATTGTTTGGGGCATTCAGAAAAAAAACTTGTCCAGCACGGTGTCATGTCAAGTGCAAAGCGTCCTGAGCAGCAGACTTTGTGGAAATTAATATTTGTGTCACTCTCAGATACTTTTGGCCACGACTCTACATGTTTTACATGCGCTCAGTAACCTGAGCTCAGATACTCAAATGTGTTCTTGCTGCATGCAGTAAACCCTCGTTTCGCTAAACTGCCCGTATGTCTCACACAAACCAGATTTCCGAGTAGCATATTTTGCATACGGTACATACCCTCTCTCACACAATCAAGCCAGGGGCCCAGTGTGTGATTGACATTCAGGGAGATTGTGCTGATTAGCTAATCTTAAAAGGATCTTAATAGTTTCAGTGAACAAGGCAACTTGAGGCATGAACGTTTCCCCCATATTCTATGAACAGTTTAACAAGTTTATAATAAAAATTGACTTTGTGAATGGCTTTATTTCTAAATATCTCTAAACTAAGAGTTTGCACAAATGGATATTTCTCCTTAATGACAAAAAAAAATCCAGATATATTACTGATTGATAAGAATGCTGGAGAATTCAAGCAATGTTAAATCCAACTTCTCCTTCTGCTTTTATTTATTTATTTTTTGCTTTTTAATGTTTATTTCCTAAATAAATCGATTCTGTCACACCTTCTGTCATCTGAATTTATTTATTTATTTATTTATTTATTTATTTATTTATTTTAGTCTTCCATAGTTTTTATGGAGATTTCAGTGGGACTCTTCTTAGAGCTAAAGTGCAAATTAAAAAAAAATTACAGATAAACATATATGGTGTGTGTGTGTCAACATGCCAAAAAAAAAAAAAGATAAAAAATCATAACAGCCAGTCAAGTGCTGCTTTCCAGGACCAGTTTTTCATTATTTTTCACAAGAAAATGAATTCCAGCAGAAAAACGAAAAATCCATTAGTGAAATTCTTCTTCTTTCCTTTTCCTCCATCTTGGGCTGGTGTACGTGAGGAATTTCTGTTGCTTCAGTGATGCATTGTGATGCAGTGACACAGACACTGAGGCAACACACAATTATCTAATCTTTAAATTCAAATTTCAAAAGCCTGGTGCCATTGTGTTTATAAAAATACCATTAGAATAAAGAGGTTTTAGAAAACAACAGTAAAGCTTCTATTTTATTCCATCATTCATTCATTTATTTTCTTCACATTCATTACTCACTTGCTGCCTAATATATCCACCCATTTCCAGCCGCCATTGTAATGAGATATTGAAAATGTAGCCATTGCGAGAAGGGTCAGATCGTACTGGCTAGGTGACGGGGTCGGAGAAACTCCAAAACTGTAGCTCTGGTAGAATGTTCCCGAGCGGCAGTGTTCATATCAAAAGTGATCATAGGAAGGAAAATTGGCAACAGGGACATGGGTGGCCAAGGCTCACTGGTGCATGTGGGGAGTGATGGTGGCCCATGTAGTCTAGGGCACATAATTGTGAATTAAAAGAAAATTAGAAATGGTTTTCTGATTCTTACCAAAATTTATTTTTCAAAAAATGTGTGCATTTGTATTCACCGCCCTGAGTCAATATTTTGTAAAACCACCTTTTACACCTTTCTACAGTACCAGCTTTGCACATATAGAGAGTGAAATATTTTCTTATTTTTCTCTGCAAAATAGCTCAAGCTCTGGCAGATTGGATGAAAAGCATCTGTTACCAGCAGTTTTCAAGTCTTGCCACAGATTCTCAAATGGATTTAGGTCTGAACTTTGCCTGGGCCTCTAACACATTAATATGCTTTGATCTAAACCATTCCATTGTAGCTCTGACTGTATGTTTAGGGTCATTGTCTTGCTGAAAGGTGAACCTTCGCCCCAGGTTCAAATTTTATTTGTATAGCGCTTTTAACAATTGTCATTTGTCGCAAAGAGGACTTATATAAAAAGAAAAAAAAAAAAAAAGATGATGAAAATTTGTATGAAATGTGAAAAACGTGGATGAATCAAAATGATTAGATAATACCTGATGAGAAAGCCGAGGGCGACGGTAGCAAGGAAAAACTTCCTGATATGGCACACTGTAAACCCTAATGTTCAAAGTAATTAAACACATTGAGTTCTGTTAACTTCAATAATTGCAATTAGGTCAAACTAATAGACCTTTTTGAGTATTCAGAACTTTTTGCCATCTATGAGTTTGTAGAAATGAGACTTTTCAAGTTAGCTGAACAAGTTTTATATTTTATGTAATCGTAAGTACTTAAGTAACAGTAACTTAAGTAAAACTTCTACCAACATAATATCTATAGAGTGCTTGTGGCGCAGTGGTAAGCATTTAGTCTGCCATGTGGAAAGCCTGGGTTTGATTGCCGGGCTGGATGGTCTGCAAAATACTTCTTGATTTGCACAAGTTCAACAAACTCAAAAATGGATAGTTCTGTTTACTTAAAATCGGAAACATCATTACTTAAAAAATTTGATGTAACTGATTACCTCAAATATTTTGAGTTTTGCCAACTTCATCAGGTTTACAGTGCAATAGGAAGAAACCTTGAGAAGAACCAGACTCAACAGGTAACCCGTCCTATTTGGGTGGTAACGGATAGCGGAAATTGTTTTGCAGTTATACTGTGTGTTAGGCAGCTGGAAGTTCACGCTGGATTCCAGGTCCCATAAGATTGTATTTGCCCTAATATTTGGCTCTATCTGTTGTATCTTTCTATCAACTCTGACCAACTTCCCTGTCCCTACTGAAGAACAGCATTCCACAACATAATGCTCCCACCATGTTTCATGGTCGGGATGGTGCGTTCAGGGTTCAAGTCAGAAAGTTACATTTTGATCTCATCTGACCAGAGCACCTTCTTCCACATGCTTGCTCTGTCCCTGCAAACTGCGAACGGGTCTGCTTGTGAGGAGTTCTCAAGTGAATTCTGAACTTCTGTGGAAAATTTCTGTACATGATGTTCCTACACATCCTGCCAAATCTTCCCTACCTTTTAATTCCTGGCAAAGTGATGACAATAGCAGGTGAGAAAGGTCATAAATGTAGTCTGGCAAAAAAGGAGAATCTGCTACTAAAGTGCCTAAAAAAAGTAAAAAATTGAGAGTTTGTGCTCGGACTGTGTGCAGCTGCAGGAAAACTAGCTGTGATCTTACAGTAACTGTTAAATGTTTTAATTAATTTAAACCTGTCACAAAAGTTGGGTTGGGGCTCATAAATAATGGGGGGAAAATGGCTCACCTGAACTACTGCTGTAAGTACTTGCATGGCCAGGTGTTGCATGACTACTAGTAAATAACTAGTACTAGTGTAGTAGTGTAGTAAATAAAAGTAGAACATGCTTTTCACTAAAGGAAGAACAAAGACTGAAAGCAAGAAGAGCCACAAGTCTGGCAAAGCATCTAGAGAGAGGAAACTCGGCATTGGGCATCATGTCCATATGGGTTTCAGACTTCAGGCAGTTATTGACGGCAAACTTGAATTTTTATTCAAGTATTAAAGGCAATCCGTAAGTTTAATTGTTTTTCCTCATTATTTATGAACCCCCAAAATAAGTGTGTGTATGTGAACATTCCTGAATGGTTAATGCCACACTTTGCTTTCGATTTCACTGGCATATTGAGTGTTTCATTTCAAATGAAATGTGATGATGTACAGAGGCCAAACGCCAAAACATTACAAAATTTATACTGGCTGTATGTTCGATTGTTATCGCATGAGATGGTCAATTAACTTATTCTGCATGATTTTTTTTTTCTGTTTTCAACAATCTGCTGATTGGGAGGAGAGTAGAAAACCTCTTTCTGACCACTCCAGTGCTGTGCCCCAAGTCTGGGAATCCCCCCCCCCCCCCTTTGTGGTCAGCAAATGTTTAATGTTCTAGCACCTCTGATCAGTGCTTGAATAAATTATTGCTCCCGAATACTGTATGAATACGCAATATTTGAACCATTATTATTATTATTATTATTATTATTATTATTATTACAAATGCAGGCAGTGTGGGGTTATATATTACAAAGTAGTACATTACAATTAATTATAGTAATGGAGTAATGTATTACTATTCCTAAATTCAGTATTTACATTACAGTTAATAATCGAAGAACTTGCTGTCCATAGCTTCACTTATCTGCATATCGATCTCTGCTGACCACTGGGCGAATTGATTTCTCACCACAATGGGCTGTAGGATGCAGCACTTCAGCGAGACTACAGCTTCTCTCAAATGTGACACTGAGGTGACTAAATATTAAAAGTCAGATGGAGATCCTGAGCCATTTCCCTACAGTAAGTTTATATCCATGGAAATCAGCAGTAAGACCCGTGGAGACGCTTTGCCTGGGCAGTGAAGAGCTGATTCCAAATAGGAACCGTTTGTCTGACGAACAATTAGACAAACTCCTCCTCATGAGATATAATTGCTTATCAAATAATCTAGTATAAACACAGGCTCTGGTGACTAAGCAAAGTGATTGTGCTTTTGGCCTGTAAAATACAGTTGTATAGCAATTTCGTTTTTACGTTGGACACCATCTACAACCCCAGAACTGCTCACTGGACATTATGTTTAAATAACATCAGCTCACGTTTAACATAAAGTATTGCATATTACAAAAGAGAAATTCTACGTAAATCACATACAAGCTTTGATGAGCTGATGATGATAGCATGACATACGCATCAGGTGAACAATCATCATCCTCATCTCCACTGTGAGGCCAGGGGGGTATTCCAGAAAGCAGGTTATGTGACATACCCGGGTAAGTTTAAGAGTAAGTTAGTGGACAACCTCAACGTTTGGTTCCAAAAACGGAGGTAACTTTCTGGGTATGTATGTAACCGTAGCAACTTACTGTACTCTCTGAAGATAACCTGCTCGGGAGAGAGTCATAAGACCGCGTATTGATGTCTATTAGTTTCCTAATGATTATTTGAAAGAGTCTTATCGGTTTTCAAGGAAATCGTTAATTTACTTAACACACCTCTTGAAACCGCATATTGCAAATGTCACAAACCTGTGGTTCTGTGCTTTTTTCTGTAAAAACATTCTGTACATACAGGGGCGATACAGATCATACGGGAACGGTAACTGTGTGTAGAGCCGTTCGCACAGTATGGCTGCTGCTTAACCGCTTCTCACACACGTTTGTACAGTTCCCTGGCCATAAACCGCTGCGTGTTGTTAAAGAGGAATTCCACAGAGTGGCACGTTTGTCCTTTGTGCTAAAATCTAGGACGCATATTTACCATGTAGTTATACTATTTATAGCTATACATGTATTCATCCTGCACACACATCCTTGATATTTCCATATGTTGTATAACTTTCATGGTTTCCTAATTGAATTGGGTGCATTGATGACACCCACATTCCTAATAAAAGCTCCTTCAATAAATGAGGGAGACTATGTTGGAAATCGATTCATAGCATTAGGAAACAACTTGATTTTCTGTCCTTAATTTTTTGCCTTGTTAAAATCATTCGTTCATCAGTCCAGAGATGGCGTGCGACATCATAGTGGCTTGTGTTGTGCTTCCAGAGAGAGAACCACCTTCCTGGTATTGAGGACGATGGCCCAGAGGAACCCCTACAGATTTTTGCACACAACAGAGATTGAAGACTTTTGAGAGACAAAGGATTTGTCAAAATTAGTTGTATTAAATTGTTTGCGCTGGTCTGCTGTGCGGTTCATTTCTTTATTTCCTGAAAAACAATGAAAGTAAAATGAAAAAGTGTGTGTTGTTACATTGCTTTATATACACACCACTTTTAACATGCAACAGATTAATATTCACACATTCATTGAAAGTTCTCACCTTAAGGCGATGCTCCAGTAATTCAATTTCTAGTGTTGCTTTTGTAATAGAGAACCTTCTCTCTTCCATTTGAAGCTGTATAAGGTCCATGTCACTTTTTCTGATTTGTTTTTGAAGATGGACCTTATACAGCCCCATTGCGGGCAACTAGGAAGGCAAAAATAATTAAATAAATGAGATTCTGTCAGACAATAAAATAAAATAAAATAAAATAAATAAATATGGCCAACTGCACACAAGCTCTTGCATTGATGTTGAAGGACCTTGTCTGTGGGCAAATCCCCAGGTATGTCCTGTGAAAGAACAATGACAATTTGTTACTCTAATGTAAAAAGGGGACGTGCATTATACTGGTATCCATCATACATCAGTGGATCTACCAGAAATCTTCTAAACCTGAAGGTTTTGTACAGAGGTGGACGCCCTGCCTTCAGAAAGTCTAAGTCCTGCCACTTATCTGTTCCATCAATTAACTAAAGCAGCTGATTTTAATGAACACAACTCTTCAGCCGGACCTGAACTAACTGGTGACGTCACCTGTTCTGTGCACAGAGAGAGTGAACTAATACATGGCACACGCTGTCTTAATACTTTTGGCCACCACTGTGTGTCTCTTTCTCTCTCTCACGTGTGTGTGTGTAACAAACATCAGTATTATGCTCACTAGCCCAACTTTATCTAAACTTCCTTTATCACAGTAAAATGACATGAATATCTGACAGTATATAATGAGTGTAACGTCACGGTGAACCGCTTTCTCCTGCAGGTCTGTTCTGTCTTCTAGCCAGACTCACTGGTATCGAAGACGTCCGCCTCCCTGGGTCACGTGACGTGGGTCACGGATTCCGTTCTGGCTCGATCGCTTTCGCTGTATTGAATTTGTACTTGAATTTCCAAGCTTCTGAACTTCACAGCTTGAAATGGACTTAAATTCAAAGATGTTGCTTTTTAAAGTCAAATATTTCAGTTCAATAAATTCAGTAGTATTTAGATTTCAAAATT
>JAAGKR010008704.1:0-30002 GCA_011419295.1 Clarias macrocephalus | reverse complement strand
TGTGTGTGTGTGTGTGTGTGTGTGTGTGTGTGTGTGTGTGTGTGTGTGTGTGTAGCATCCTGGCCGAGGCTAAGAACCTCTCCTTCAATGCCACGGCCGCGTTCAACGCCTACAGCAACATCAAGAACTACATTGACGAGGCGGATAAAGCGGCCAAGCAGGCGAAAGCTACGGCTACAGAGGCTGTGCAGCTGGTACACACACACACACACACACACACACACACACACACACACACACACACACACACACACACACACACATAAATATACAGGACACTGATTTGGGTGGTGTTTTTATTTCTTTGGTTAACATGGGACTGTGAAAAAGTTGGTTTGTTATTTTCAACCAATCAGAGTGCTGCATAATAAGCTCCGCCCCCAATTGATTCCTGATCCACATACAAATATCAAGCGGTATTAAGCTTCCTTAAAAAAAAATAAAAATAAATAATTATTAAAAAAAAGTATTTAAATGGTTGGTTGGCTGATTAGTGAAGCTTGTGTTCAACCAATCAGCATCCAGTATATTAAGCTCCGCCTCTAGAAGTTCCTGGAGCAAAGGAACTGAAATCAGCTCTGGTTCCTTTGGAAGACATTTACTGATGAAAATGTATAAAGTACACACACACACACACACACACACACACACACACACACACACACTAAGAGAGCAAAAGCAAATGGAGAAGAAGGAGAAATGCTTCAAAAGGTAATCAAGCAGTAATACACACGCTGAGTTAGAAAGAAAGATGAAATTTATTTTCCTTCTCTCTCTCTCTCTCTCTCCCCCTTCTCCATTCTGAGGCTCATAAAAATCTAAAAACCAAGCGACTCTCCAAGCGCAATATACAAAAGGAGAAATGAGTGTGTGTGTGTGTGTGTGTGTGTGTGTGTGTGTGTGTGTGTGGTGTAGTAGGGAAATGAAACTGCAATTGCACCAAAACAAAATGAATATGCTAAACAAGCTGAATGTTAATGTGAAGCAGGAGAGCAGGTTTTTATTCACAGACCATCATTCTGTGTAAAAATTAAATTACCTCAGTCTATTTATGCAGCACGTTTTTGCCGTCACGTGTGTGTATGTGTGTGTATGTGTCTGTGTGTGTGTGCGTGTGTGAGAGTGTGTAAGACGATGCAATGAGCTCTGTTTTTCCTCCGTAAAGGCCACGGGACCGAAGGGCGCTCTGAAAGATGAGGCTAAGGGCTCGGCGCAGAAGAGCCAGCATCTGTGGAATGAGGCCAAGAACCTCGAGAACATCGTGAGAGGTAAAAAAATTCCGACTTATATAAATAAGTCATTTATATAAAAGTTTAGAGATAAATGTTTCTCTTATGCAAAATATGGAGTCCGTGGCTGGCTTGCAATTTGTAGCAATTTTACTTAGCAAGGTGAATTATCATTAGGTTCTGAATTAGCTTGCGAAAAGCACATTTCCACATTTTCCTTTTTATCAGAGACTAGTTTTGTAACACGCCAACAGATGGCTGCACGAGGCTGCATGCACAGTCACAGGGAGCACCGAACTCATAAGTCAGTGTGCCAAAAGACATCCTCTTCTGGGTTTTGCTGCTATTCTGACCACGGGGCAGGTCCTCAGCTCGACCAAGTGCATGCTCCTCGTCTTTTTTTGTTATTTGCAGTATTGTGCATCGAGAACTCGTATCCAGGGGTCAGATCTTCAACAGCGAATTCCAGGTTTTAAGGCGTCTGAGGGAGCTCATATGAGTACTTTCTTGTAAACAGAGCTAATTTCGAAACATTTTGATCATTTTGATACATTTTGTTCGTACTTTGTTACCAAAGTTTTTTAGCTGTTTCTCAAAAACAAGGTTCCTGAGAGAACTCCTGAAGTTACCTGTGGCTTCAGACTAAGAAAGCTTCAAAATAAGCTTCACAATTGCTGACACATAACAATGTTGTTACTAGAGTAGCTAACAAACCATTGGCCCATCTTAACAAAAAATTATTGTTTGAACAACTGCTTAACTATTACCCAACCTAGTTCTAAAATTACACCAGTAGCTCAAGGCTAGTTGGTTAATTTAGCTCTCAGACATTTGCAACAAGCTGTGTTATCTTAGACCAAGTGAATAACTGGTCAATTTTATTGTGCTTTCCTTTGCTTAAAAACTGAAGATTTGCTTAAATTTAGTTTTTTTTCCTTAAGATTTGAAAAAAAAGGAAAAAAAAAAGCCTCAGAACATTTTAGCTTGATTCTTCACAAACCTATAGTATTGTCACTATCGCTAGATAATGACCAGTGCCTCATCTTAACAGAAATGTCAGAGTCAGCTTTTGGCTGTAACTAATTAGCAAATGTTAACACAAATGTATTGCTAGCTAGCTAACACATCTCACATAGTCAAGTGAGCAAGCTGTGTAAGTTAGAATTGAGTTTGGCATTAGCTTGTGAGACAGGAATATTCACAGAAAGTATGTTTTTTTTTAACATAAAAGTTGTTGTAAATTTGTTAATTAGCAATTACATTTGCTAATATCTATGGCACAAATATACAAGTATTTCTAACTAGCTAACACAGCTCATGTTGTCAACTTGTAACATCAGTTAACAATTAAGCAACAAATTTGTAACATTCAAATAGTAGCTTATGGCTAGCTGGATAGTTTAGTTATGAAAAATCTATGATGGCTTGGAATAAATGATGAATTTAAATTTTTATTATAAATTGTCTCCTTTACTGTTTGCTGGTTGTCACAAATAACAGTTATTAAATTGGATGCCAGCCTCTGATACTATACTTCTTCCCCTAGACATCCAATAGGGTTTATTTGTTTTATTTGTTTTCACCCCGAAGGTTAAAATAGTCCTTCCGTGCCCTCGCTAACAGTCGATGCAGCTCTGGCTGTCTGGCTCAAGCAAAGAAACTGGCAGTTCAGTTCTTATTTTTGATGCTTTTGTCCCTTTAGAGAACGGAGATAATTTGGGAGTTCTGCAGCTTCGGCTCAAAGGCGCCGATGCCAAGAACAAAGACCTGCTGAAGGGCCTGAAAGAAAACTTGGCAATGCTCCGAGCCATCCCTAACGGTTTGTATGTGTGTGTATGTGTGTGTGTGTGAACAAATATGTCTCGAAATTAAACACTGTTTACCCAATTCACACCTAATTAAATAGTGCTGCGTATGCACTCTACTATTTAATGTTTGCCTCAGTAAAAAGTTTTACTACTTTAAAGAAATTTATAGCTACACATACTCAAAAACTTTATATATAATACAGTAAAATCTGCTTGTGTACGAGCTCTCAGTTTCTATAATCTAGCCTATGCTACTGTATGACTCCTCCAGGTCCTCCAGTTTCCTCCCACAGTCCAAAGACATGCGGATTAGTTTAACTGGCGTTTCCAAATTGCCCATAGTGTGTGTGTGTGTGTGTGTGTGTGTGTGTGCATGAGTGCTTGAGTGATATGTGAGTGTGCCTTGCGATGGATTGGCACTCTGTCCAGGGTGCACCCTACTTCATGCCCTAAGTTTCCTGGGATAGGCTCCAGGCCCCCCACGACCCTGTATACATGATGTATACGGTGAGCGAGTGAGTGATTGTACGATTTTACTCCAAGGAAGTATAAACTGTATCATGTAAATGATCAAGTTAGTTCTAAAGTGAAGAATAGTAGATTATTAGATTAAGTTAGCAGTTTAGGGACTTTCATAAAGATTTTACTGAATTATACACTGAAATAAGAATGACAAACTGTCTAATAGACATATACAGTGTAAAAATCATCCAATATTGTTTTAAGACTTTATAGGACAAATACATTTTTATGATTTTTTTTCCACAACTTTTATTTTAAGGATTTTAGTGTAAAGTTGATATTATTAATCAATAATAATCAATAACAATTATAAAGTTTCTATAAATTCTTCACTGAATCAAACTTTGCTAATTCATTCATAATGCTCTAAATCGGACTACAACCTTGTTTTTTTTTTTTTTTTTTACTGTAAAGTTTATTGTAAATATGTTTAGAGGTTATAAAGCTCAAGATCTTTTATTATTATTGAAATCTTAAAGGGGAATAATAATAATAATAAAGATTTTTTTTTTAGGTAATTAATCATTAGTTGTCACATTAAAAAATCACTTTCTTTCTCTAAAAAAAATTCTACAATCTATTATAATGTCACATTTCATAAACTCTTATTTTTTGTTTAAATTCTAAAGTTTTTGTAAAAAAAAAACAACAACATTTTTCTCACCTCAGATACGGCTGTTAAGCTCCAGGCCACAAAACAGAAAGCAGGCAACGCTAACGACACAGCACATGAGGTTCTTGCTCGGCTCAAAGACATGAACCAAAACTTGATGGGGCTGAATCGCAACTACAGCAAACTGAAAGATGACATCAACAAAGCCAACAACCTCATCCAAGACCCTGAGAAAAACAGTATGTCCTTATTTTAGCCATTACTGTTAGCCAAAATACCAATAAAATACAGTGTAAATCTTGTAATTTTTTTATTTTGTCCATCAGCAACTCATTTAAAGGAACCAGGATTAATTTCCAGTATTCATTTGTTTCTATTAGACTATTAGTAATTATAGTGCAGTAATATTTTGAAAAGAAATTCATTAAAAATGCCATCGTTTGTTTAAAATCTCGAGCAGGCTGATTCAGATTTCATTTATAGAATAATTCAGACATTTTAAAGACGTACAGTAGAACTGTCCTTGATTACTATCCTGCTTTCTTTAAATCTTGTGTGATTACTAGTGTCTCAATGTGTCTTACAATCACATGTTTATCCTTTTGTTTCTCCTCCCACATTTTACGTTACCAAACATCAACAGCGATAAGTATGTATTCCAGTTTCTATTCACTACTTCTATAGCTTCAGCATGTTTCAAACTCCTCCATCCACGCCGACGCATGCTCATTGCTTCAGCCGTCCTTCCCTTTCTTTATTTCTATTTTTTTTTCAGCAGCAATGCTAAAACCAGTCATAAAACATGCTAGCCCAGTGTGCACTTTAGCTGAAATTATGCTCATCATGAGCACACACTTACCCTGCTTTCTAGTGCTTTTTAGTTTTTAACACGTCCTTGTCGACTCTCCAGCGTTAGGTCAAAGGCATCAAGTCTTCTAAAACTTTCCCAGAAGGCATTGCAATGTGACACCACTTTCACAGAATTGTCTTTAGATCAGCTTAAATTGTTAAATGTACCTGTTTTTACACTGCAGAAATTACGTAGTGTTTGTTGAAACTAAATATGAATGAATATGAATAACACTGTATTTTTTTCTTTAAAGCACCAGAATTGCTCGTTTGTGTTTGCAAGTTAATAGTTGATAACTTTTAATGTTGCGAAATTGACCTAAAACAGTTTAAACAATTGTATAATTGATCTGTAACTTCCCTACAAAATATTCAATATACAAATTAATATATACAAATATATTCAATATACAAAATCCAAATATACAAATTCACCAACAACAAAAATCTAGGATTTTTTAAATGTTATTTTCATTTTGCATCTATAGCTAATCTATAAGATATTTCATAGAAATATTTTTCACTGTAAGTTTATAAAATCTTTAAATATATATACTTATTCATGTAAATATACCAAGTTTTGTTTTTCATTTTATTCTTTATTTACTTTTTGCTGAAAATATCCAGAATTTTTTATGATGAACATCTAAGATTGTACATTTTTCAACAATAAAATGAATAAATCATACACATACACATATAAAGTCTATTACATTAAAAACATGTATAATTTAATTACAAAATGACAGGGTATGTGTTTAATAATAATAATGTATAAAGGTATATTTACAATTTTTTTTTTGCAGTGTTGAAATAAACAAATTAATGAATATAATCTATATTTTCACAATGTAAAATGATATAGTTACATCTGGATAGATGTTTTAAAATGAAATTTAACACATAGATTTATAAAAAAAATATGAATAAAAGGTTTATAAAATTATAGTTTCATGTAAGAGAAATTTTAAAAATCAATTTAATAAGTTTTTAACATCTAAAGATGTTAAGTTTTACATTCAGAGTGTAAAAACAGGTGTAAACCATTTCATGAGGTAAGAAGTTGACAGGGACGTGGTAATTTCTGGACACAGGATCACTACTATTTCTGTCATTTTCTATGCCTTCCATTTGCCTTAACAGCCTCAGCTGAGTACACTTTTTAAAATGTGAAACAGTAAAATTATTTTCTTTTTTATTCCATCTATTCTCTTTTTATTATCTATTTAAAACAACCAAAAAACATTTATTCACACCTTGTTCTTTTTATCCCGCTGCTTGTGTACATTTACAACATGTGTGTGTGTGTGTGTGTGTGTGTGTGTGCAAAGTCCACGCAGCCGGTGCTAAAGTGAAGGACCTGGAGGACGAGGCTGAGCGCCTGTGAGACTGAGGACGACAGCTGAAGCCGATTCGCGAGCTGCAGGACAACCTGCGGAAAAACATCTCGCAGATTAAAGAGCTCATTAACCAAGCTCGCAAACAGGCCAACTCTGTGAGTCTTTATAGGAAATTCGGATTTATCTCTTGGTATTACATGATTATAAATCTGGTCTATAAAACTGAATTTACAGTATAGTAAAAGAAAGTGCTCTTGTCACTGTAGTACCAGCACAGGCCACTTGGGGGAGGAGAAGCACAGATTGTCCAGCTAGCTAGCTAACCTAAAGTACCTGGATGTGATGTAGCTAGCCGGTGGTATTAAAGTGAATAAAGCTAAAGCTGCAAGAAGTTAGTTTATTGTGAATCAATATAAAAACTGATACAGAATTATTTGTCATTTTCGCACTTGATTGAATAACTTTGTCCCTATATGTTTAGGATCTATAGTACTCTTCAAAAATCCATCACAGTGTTTTGGCTCACTTTGAGCTAGAAGAATTTTTTCCTTTAATTTTCAAAACTTTACTCCCTAAATCGCATGCCACATTTATGTTCTGTGCTGTGAAAAGGTATTTGCTACAAAAGGAGGGGATTAATATTTCACATAGGCACAGGCAGGTTTGTACAGTTCTTTTTATCATTTATCATTTAAAAATACTTACTTGGGGTATCTTTGTGTAATATTAAAATTTCTTTGATGATCTGAATCATTTTAGTGTAACAAATATAAAAAAAAAATACTTTTTTACAGCAATGTACATATTTGTAGTAAACATATTTGGTGAACATGAACCCATGTGTAATTGAACCTTGCTGTTTTTTTTATGTTTATTTTGTTGTTAAAGTGAATATCAGCATTGGGACAGTGTTTGTTACAGAGCGTAGTGTAATCATGACGTGACATGACATCCGTCTAGATGCAAGATCTTGCCATTTCCATGGCAGTTATTTAAGGGGTTGAGTTTCCAGCTTGACGCCTGATTGTATCTGATCTTGCTCAAATGTCGCACAGTGGCAACCTCAACCACTGAGGTACCCCAGGCTCCAGAGTAATAATGGTTGTGTATTTAAAATACAAATAATATCTATTATTGGTCCTAAACAGAATGCAAAACTTTAATATAAATAGCTAGACAATATTGTTTTGTCCCGCTCTACTGAGCATATGCTCAACAAAAGCTTTACTATAGCCGATATACAGTAGATAAGCCAAATACAAGCAATTACACCTAAACTACTTCTAAGCTACATCTAAACTACAAGCCTAAAAATGTCTTTTAAGAACTTAATTAGATGTTGCTCTGTTGCCTAAATGTATATCTTCAGTATTGTATGGGTATGTACAGTACTGTAGATTAACAATATTCCTCCTGACCTTTGACCCCCAGATCAAAGTGTCGGTGTCCTCCGGGGGAGACTGTATCCGCACCTACAGGCCGGATATTAAGAAAGGCCGCTACAACAAAATCATCCTGAACGTCAAGACGCTCGTCGCAGATAACCTGCTCTTCTACCTCGGCTCAGCCAAATTTGTAAGTAACACACACACACACACACACACACACACACACACACACACACACACACACACACACACACACACACACACACACACACACACACACACACACACACACACACACACACACGTTAAGGTTTATTTCCTCTTAGACGTCTACTCTGTTCCTGTAAATTCAGCTGTTTGGATCACACTTGTTAGTAAGTACAGATAAAAGTCATATTTTTAGATTTAAACCTTTTTTCAGGGGCGGGGCCATGCAGCTGTGTTGTGATGTCACAACAAATCACTGGAGCTTTAAATCAATCACATCTGATGAGCAAATTACTCCAGTGTTACTAGCAGTGGTCATTTTTTATTCTATAGAGAGATATAAGGTGCCAATAGCAACCAGAAATGAGTTTTACTGGTTTAAAACAACATGTTTATGATTACAACATAAAAAGAAAGAAAGAAAGAAAGAAAGATAGGAAGGAAGGAAGGAAGGAAGGAAGGAAGAACACAGTGTTGTAGATTTTGTACAAACCAGACAGAAGGGTAGTAACAATTCATGTTCAGTACTAAATACTAACAATGAAATATATTAATTTCTACACTCGTCTCTCTCTCTCTCTCTTGCTCTCTCTCTCTCTCTCTCTTAAGTGGAACCGGAGAAAGCTTATTATCACTTAGGCCGTGTGCAGGAGGAGTGTGTGTTTCCTCACCGCTGCTTTAATGAGGAAACATTAAAATGCACATCGTGTTTATTACTTCAAACCCACAGATAAGCAGCCATTACCTGCGGCTAAGAGGGAAACAATAAAAGCTTATTACTGCTTCTGTGGACCTAATACAATCAACACACACACACACACACACACACACACACACACACACACACACACACACACACACACACACACACATCCCCACGAGAAGGTGTGTGATCAGGGCAGTGAGGCAGCAGCAGCAATTAGCCGGGAGTTTAAACTGAGGCTGTTTCACGCTGATTTCCCCTGAGACGTCTCAAACACACAGACACACACACACACACACACACAGACACACACACACACACACACACACACACACACACACACATTGGGCATTGCCTCAGAGTTTACTCGTGTGTGTGTGTGTGTGTAGGTGGATTTCCTGGCGATCGAGATGAGGAAGGGCAAGGTGAACTTCCTGTGGGACGTGGGGTCAGGGGTCGGCCGAGTGGAGTATCCCGGCCTCGCCATTAACGATGGAAACTGGCACCGGATCGAAGCCTCACGGTACACACACACACACAATTATCTAATATACTGGGGATGCACAGCATAGATAGATGTTCTAAGAAATAAAGAAAAGAAAGAAAGAAAGATTATCACAGCTATAGTTCAGAACAGGTGTGTTTCTATTTCAGTGTGGATCTGAATGGCAGTATTTCCGTTTGGCCCCTGGAGGGCCCCAAAGCGAGCATCATCCCTACCTGGCAGAGTGCTAAGTCACCTGAGAGCTACACGGTGCTGGATGTGGATCAAAACGCTTACTTGTTCGTTGGAGGAATGCTGGGCAACGTAAAGGTACACTCAGACACACTGAACACTTGACACACACTTCAGAGGAAAGGTGGGAAAAGTGAGTGAGAAAAATGTAGAGGATGTGGAGAGACCAGACAAGACAAGGCTGGACCAGAATGAAAAGTACGTAAGTAAGTGAAGGAAAAGGGGTAGAGGGAAATTGAGGAAAGAAAAAGAAAACAGGGAGAGGGGAAATTAAGAAAAGAAAATGAGTTAGAGACTGGAAAGGAAGAATGGAAAATACGGAAGTGAAGGCAGATGTAAGAGGTGGAAAATGGCAAAACTGTATGAAAAAGGATTTGAGGGAGGAACTGTAGAAAGAGATTGAAGGGATAGAAAGGAAAAAGGAGGAAGGAAGCGTTCAAATAAAAGAAGGAATAGTACATGGAGAAGTGGAGTTGTGTAGTAAGGAGGGCAAAGAAGGGAAGTGAATCAAATACGTTCAATGAGGGAACAGGAATTGTAGAAACAGATAAGAGGAGGAATGAAAGAGAAGCAGACTGGAAGTGTTAGGATTCGATATGATGAGAGATGAAATGAAAACAGTGGAAAGGCAAGTGAGAAATGGGTTTGGAGGATCTGGAAAGGAAAGTAATTACTAGGAACTTCAAATAAGCAAGAGCTGGGAGGAAAAAGAAAAAAAAAGCGAGAGTAAAAAAAAAAGAGGTATGGATAGTCTAGCCAGCTAATGTAAAGTAGCTGGATGTGACGTAGAAAAAGTATGGACTGATGAGAGAAGGGAGAAGATAAAAGAAAAAAAGGAGATGAAGAAAAGGTGCAAATGGGAAGGAGAGATTGGAATGACAAGGAAAAAAGAAAGGAAAAGAAAGAGAAGTGAATGCAAACTGTGTGTGTGTATAATGGAAGAAAGCAGATGCGATAAAGACGATCACCTTCTCCGGCTGTATGGGAGAGACGTATCTGGACAGTAAACCAATTGGACTGTGGAACTACAGACAGAGAGACGGAGACTGTAAAGGATGTGTGGTCAGGTATGTGCATTTACACACTCCTGTCTGTGGTTTCAAACACTGTTGAATCTATTGAAGCTAATGTGTTTGTGTGTGTGTAGTCCCCAGCCTGCTGACTCTGAAGCCGTGGTTCAGTTCGATGGCGAGGGTTACGCTGCCGTCAGTCGTCCCATCAGATGGAACCCCAACAGCTCCACAGTGACGTTCAAGTTCCGCACTTTCTCCACCAGCGCCATGATGATGTACCTGGCCACCAAGGACATGGTAACATGCACATGCTCATACACACAGTGCTTACATAGCCACCCCAAACTGTCCCAAACAAGTCTTTTTGTCTCTGGCTTCATGAGCAGAAGGACTTTATGAGTATCGAGCTGAGTGAAGGTCGTGTGAAGGTCAGCTACGATCTTGGTTCTGGGACTGGTTCAGCGCTCAGCCAGAAACGACACAACGATGGACGATGGAAATCGCTCACCATGACTCGCTCCAAAAAACAAGGTAAGCAAATTGCTACTGTTAGGGTTGGTGGCAAGTGTTGGTCCAGTTTTTTTTGGTGCCAAAGGTTCTAGATCTAGGGTTAGGTCACTAAAAAGCAGTTCTCATGCAATTTCCCCATGTAACCCTGATCTCCCAGGCACTGTGATCATCCTGGACATGGACAGCAATGAGGAGGAGGAAATTCTTGTAGATTCTCAGGGAGGAGCAACAGGTCTCAACCTGAAGGAGGGCGAGAGAATCTACTTTGGAGGTTTACCCACCATCGGAAACTACAGGTAAACACCTTTAACTAACAGGGCATGCGAAGCTGAGTGGTGTCAGGAGGTTAGAATTTCTAATCTCGACAATATTATGTCTCAGCATGCAGGTTCTTAACTCAGCACTTCAGCTGTACTCTGTCTCAGGCAAATGATGTAAGGCATTGGGACCAGTGAATGCTCGAGGCAGCTGGACGATAGATTAATAGCTGACAGCAGGGTAATTCCTTAATTAAGATCACTTGAAGCTTCATGACTAGAAAACCCTTTGAGTATTTCACTGAGGTGGTTTTAACTGCTAAATTAGAGATACAAGCTACGTTCTGCTTGCTAAGACCATTGGTGTAAGTAGACCAGTCCAGTCAAACCCAGGCATGGACACGCTTTAAGGAATAAAGCCTACCTGATAACGTCATGTCGTCTTAAACAACAAGTGTCTCTTTAGTAATTGCTTCTAAGTCGTTCTGAATCACCTCTGAACAAAGTCCCTGTTGTTCTGTTCACGACTATCTACAAGGCTACCTAGCTTCTAATACAAGGCTGAATCCCAAATCCCTTTCTAACCCCTGATCAAGGGCATTACTTGGTATGTGGAACAAATGATTGTACACTTTACATGGCGCATTAGTTTTTCATTTATCTCTATTTACTATTCAACAACGGAACAGTTAGTAAGATGAGGCTATTCTCAAGTGGAATAAAGACATAAAGAGAAACTTGTTAGACTTACAGGACAGTCCGCCACCTCCTGGGTTTATTCTCCTCACCTTTTGGGTAACGGTAAGAATTTAAAATTACTTTCACCCCTGGTTAAGACCAACCAAGTGACGTCTAAGTGTGTATTTTGTTTATAGCAGCCATAATTCTTTTCCCTTTTTATTTACTTCATATGGCTTTGTTGTTCTACTAAGAATTTGGAATCTGGGAAATATTTTTCTGTTAACTTTAACATGTTAATAAATAAGATGATTGAATTACAGCACTCTCTACTCATGGAATCATGTTTGAGAAATAGTGTGTGTGTAGTCTTAAAGGTTCTAACACTAATTCGATGTTGTCATTTTTAGCAAATCAAAGAAAATCACTTCCATGTTTAAAATTCACTTCAATGCATATGCTAGACTCCATGCCATAACAAATACAATGACTTGCAATGATGTGATGGGGTACAGTACATCTATAAGACACTCTTGCTTATCACTTATATGTCTTCTGAGGCATATCGAGTCACGCTTTTCAGTTTCTGATATTCCCACGCTATTAACTTTCTCCGCTTCATGTTAATATCCACTGTGTAAATACATCTGTATAATCTGACTGATGTGTATGAAGGTTTAGAGAGACCATGTGTTATAATTTTATGAGGTGTAAATGTAAGAATCTCCTAACCTGTCCATGGTTGATTAGGGGGCATAATGGGGCTGAACTAAAAAAAGACAACAGGAAGTAATAAAGACAGCTAGAAAGATAAAAAGGAAGAAACCTGGAAGGAACTGGATCTGGAATATTCTGTGAGCTGTGTGTGTGTGTTGCATCAGGTCTGAGGTGACCCTGAGGAGATATGCTGGGTGTATTAAGGACATCGAAGTTTCCCGAACACCTTACAACCTCCTGAGCAGCTCAGACTACACTGGTCTCACCAAAGGCTGCAGCATAGAGGTCACCATCATCTTATTCTCTTCTTTTAAACAGCCAGTTTTTTTTCAGTCAATCTAACCCATTGCTCTGTCTCTCCCATTCTGCAGAATGTCCACACAGTCAGTTTCTCCAGACCTGGGTTCATGGAGCTAAGCCCGATGGTGTTTGATGTTGACTCAGAGATTACGCTGTCCTTCAGCACCAAGAACGAAAATGGGATTATCCTATATGGTCGAGGTGGAGTGACCACCCTGACCCATGTCGCCCAGGAACGCTTCCAGAACCCAGGACGCAAACGCAGGCAGACCGGAGAGGTGAGAGAGTCCCTGATTTCTGAAGCACTATAAACCGGTTGGGGGAAAAAAGGTCTACACATGGAAAATCTAACGAACCTGGAAAGATCAAATGAAAATCTAAAGAACCTGGAAAGATAGAAAAGAGGAGTGTTAGAGAGATGGGAGAAGATTGGAAGAGCGATTGAGAGGAGTAGAGAAAAATCTACTTAGAAAGATGGAAAGAGAAATGCGACAGGTAGACAGACAGGAATACATGATCAGACAAGGATTGAGAAATATTGATAGGACGATTGATGGAGAGAAAGAGAAGAAGAGCGATGGAAGCAGGGAGAGGGGGGTGATGTGTGTCTGCGGTCCTCAGTTCACCATAACAGTGATGAAGCCAGAGGGTTAGCGGTGTGTCTCACACGCCATAAAGGAGATTGATGACTCACCTGTGTCTGTGTGTGTGTGTATGTGTGTGTGTAATTGCTTCTGGCTGATATAAAACAAAACACACTCTCTCTCAAGACCAGTGGCGCAAGGATCGGTTTAATTAAAATATGACATCCTACGTCTCTTTCTCTAATGCCTCTCTCGCTCCCTCTCTCTCCCTGTTTCTCTCGCTCTATCTCGAGGGCATCACATCAATTACCTGGTGCAGGTCGTAGCTTTAACCTGCTTTTCTTCCCTCCCATCCCCCCTCCCCCTCCCAAACACCCTGCTCCGCTGCCTCCATGCGTCCCTTGCTCGTAAAAATAGATTTATTCTCCACCACATTGATGGATGGGGTCCAATTTGCACCGGCTCCTCGCGGGACAGCGTCCAAGAGCGTCCCCTTTTCAAAAATCATTATGGGCTCTAAATGAAGTGGACGTGGCCAGGGGTTGTATCCTGCTTCCCGTTATTTTACTTTCTCCCCTTTTTTTTCTTCCACGCTTGTTCTCACCACAAGGGCTTTGGAGAGTGAAACCATGCTTGTGCATATGCTGCAGTAATTCTGTATCTACTCAAGAATTGTGTGTGTGTGTGTGTGTGTGTGTGTGTGTGTGTGTGTGTGTGTGTGTGTGTGTGTGTGTGTGAGCTCAATCCTGACAGATTCTCTACCCTTATAAGTGCTCTTATGGTCAGCCGGGTCAGTGCACAATAAATTGATTCCTATTTAAGGTTGCAGAAGGTCATAAAAAGCACAATAGTTACACAATATGATGCTGAGACACGTAGGACATGAGCATGAGACACACAGCAAAGTTAAACCATAAACTAGTACTTTATTCACTTGTTTCAGGACTTGCATTTGTTGTCTTTCCTTTTTCTCCAGCATCAAGAAGGGGCAGCACCACCAGCCATTGCTGCCCCAGTCTCCATTTAGTTCTCAGAACTTAAGGATGTCCTGTACATTCTATAATCATACAGGGGAGGTCTTATAACCTGTTACTCCCAGTGCCTGCTGTACTTCGACAGAACCCTCGCGAGTTGGGATTAGTGGGTTTAATAGCATCAGGGGAATGGGGTAGGTGTCAAAGTCAGACTCATCGAACCTCTGAAGATTGTAGGGTCCTGTCTGGTTGTAGTGTCATCATTTAGGTGTTGGACAAAAAGCGATGTATTCTGTACCTTTTGAATCTAGAGAAAGACTTCTCCCAGAGATGTACAAATGTGGTGTTTGATCCTACTCTGATAGAGACAAGGGTGACCAGTTTCTCAAAGTGTAATAAAGACTGATGAAGGACCTGTAGCTGAACTTGTCATAGTCTGGTTAACAGCTCTCTCTGTATATCTATCCAGCTCTATCAGCTACGAGCCCGGGCTGGTTGTATCTCTGAATCTTTCTGGCTGGTTGGATGTCTAGCTGGCTGCTTCTTCTGTCTGTCAGGGAGTTTATCTGATATAGGTTGACCCTCTGTCTGAATGTCTTCTGGTCTGGCAGGTTGTCTGTCTGTCTAGTTGTTTGCATGTGGGTGTGTCTGTCTGGCTGCATGCCTGGCGCTGGTTGTCTGGCTGACTTGTTGATCCTGTCTGTCTGTCTCAGGGTCTATTTGTCTAACTAGCTGGTTTTCTCTCTCTCTGTCTTGATGTTTGTCTGTCTGTCTGTCTGTCTCTCTCTGTCTTTCAGTCTGTCAGGCTGTTTCTTTGTGTCTGTTAATCAGGCTGTCTGTCTGTCTGGCTGCTTGTCTGGCCGATTAGTTGTGTCTGTCTGTCTGTCTGTCTAGGGGTCTGTTTGTCTAACCGGCTGGTTGTCTCTCTCTGGGTGTCTGTCTCTCTGTCTTTTTGGTTGTCTGACTGTTAGGTAGGCTGTTTGTCAGTGTCTGTTAGTCAGGCTGTCTGTCTGATTGTCTTTCTGAATGTCTTGTCTTGCTGAATTTTTGGTTTACTCTCTGTCTGACTGTCATTTTCTCTGACTGTCTGTCTATATGACTATTTGAATGGTTATTAATTTCCTTGACTGTGTGATTATTTCTCTTCCGGTCTAACTGAATGTTTATCTGACTGGTTCTATAATATTTAAGAAGTTCTACATAGACTGTTTAAGTAGAACGTCTGCTTTACCCTGTCTGTCTGTCTGTAGCCCTATGTGTCAGTGCAGTTGAATAAGGGAGCTCTAGAGGTGCTGGTGTTCAGCGGCAGTAGGAACCCTCGCCGCATCATCAGAAAACCTGATGGAGGGGTTTTACATGATGGACTCGAGCATTCACTGCGCATCGGCCGGCACCCGGGAGGGTGAGAGAGTCTTTCCTTCACCTTGGAGTCATCCTTCACTGTTTCTGTCTCTGAATCGTCTACTTGTCACTATCAGTTTTTCCACTTGTTTCTTTTTACACCTGCTTTCTGACAACTTGTTGGTTTTCTCTTTTTCTCTCTAATGTTTTAATCTCTATTTTATTTTCTTTATTTCTTTATTAATTTATTTATGTGTGTGTGTATTAGCTTATTCTCAGTGCAGGTGGATGAAGAGGAGCGACTGGAGCAGGCATTACCCAGTGATCAGCCAATTGCTATACAGAGACTGTTTGTGGGCGGAGTCCCGGCTGACATGGCGGGTGGCCTTCAGAGACCTGGCCTGCCTTTTGAGGGCTGCATCTGGAACCTTTTGATCAACACGATGTACGTCCCTCCCTCTCTCTCTCACTCACACACATCTACATGAAGCCACACTTTTCTTAGATACAGATTAGTTGTAAGACTACAGTAGACAAATAAAGAAACAAATGTCAAGAAACTCACTTTTGGTAGGGTTTTCTGGTAAATCAGACCTTGTGCTCCCCCTACTGGACATCTTCTAATCAGCTGACAGAAAAAAAAGCCCTGAAAACATTTTTACTGCTGTAATAAACTAATCGAGCTGTGTATCAGGGTCGATAATAACATGCTGTAAATCCGACGAGCTGTGTTAGCTATTACTATACACACACACACACACACACACACACACACACACACACACAAGTGTGTGAGTGGCGCTTTAAAATGAAACTCTCGTTCAGCCCGTGGCGCTGTTTTGAGGTGCAGTCATATAAATGAATCACCGGGTTTTTCTTTTGCTAATGACGAGTATGAATCTCTGTCAGAAAGCCCTTGACCTCAGTGGCAGAGCGTTAAACGAGTGTGTCCTTGCTCATAACCGTGGCCATTATTCACTAGTCGTTCTGGCGTGTGTGTACATGTGTGTGCGCTGTACAGCAAAATTCAACCCTAAATCCAGCGCTTTTATTTTTACAACAAAGTTAACAACAAAAACATCAGAAACAAAGACCCATCATATTTCAACCCATTATAAGGAGAATGACCTGCCAATTTATTGCTAGTTCTTGTTAATTAGTTCTCGTTCTTGTTTATGCTAAGACATGACAATCTGTTGTCACCAATTCTGTCGCTGATAACCAAATCTGATCATTATTAGTTAACTAACTGTGAATACCTAGCTAAAGAGTAACATGTATATTATTATATATATATTTTTTATTTTTTATCTTTTTGCTAGCTAAGGTTTTTGGTTGATTGGCATTTAGCATGTAACGAGTAAAGCACTTGACAGACCCTAGCGTAGATTGTATGAATCTGTCTAAAATACTTAGCATTAAAACAGTCTACAACAGCACCATGTTCAAGAGATTTCCTGAGTTTTGTTGTTGGGTTGTAAGGTCACAATGATGGCTTGAACCAATCACGTCTGATATGCAAATTATTAGACATGGACAGCTATTAACCAAACCTGTGACCTAATTCAGATAGCTAGCTAGCTGTATAGCTAAGGTTAATATTTAGCAGATAGTGTGTGCCACCCCTCGTGTTGGTACTGTGCATGCTAAGTAGCAGTTAGAGAACATCCTAGCCTTTTGAGTTAACAGGAGGGAAATGGGTGTTTCCTATTTTCATTAACATACATATTTGGATCTCCTTGCATTGTTTTTAATTAGAAGAAGTAATTAAAGTTATTATTTTGCATCTAATTCTACAAATCTGTCACTCAAATGCAGCCCCATGGACTTTTCGCAACCGGTGGCCTTCGAAAACGCTGAAATTGGCCGGTGTCCGGATGTAGCCCCACCCCTTCTTCCTCCAGCCCCTGAAGAAGAGGAGGAAGAAGAGGAAGAGGAGGAGGAAGTGACTCCACCCAAATTACCCACCGATACAATGAAACCACCACCATCCACAGTATGTCCTCTCCAAAGGATTGTGCGTAAAAAAAAGTAGTGGCCAGTGGGTTGGTGAACAGCTGCTGAGAGTAGAAGTGTGTGTGTGTGTGTGTGTGTGTGTGTGTGGACGGCCATAAAACTGGAGCACTTTTCCAGGCCATTAGCCTCAAAGATAGGGTGACGACAGGAGTTATATATCAAGACGAAAAGCGAGACAGAAGTGGAGTGAGATGGATGGAGAGAAAGAGCTAAAGCTAAGCTACCTCTTCACCTTTTTCCTCCTTTTGACCTGACGCTAACAGCACTAAAGCTAATGCTGATCGTGCTCCTCTTGCTGCTTCATTTAGCAGGTTGATCACCATAAAGAGCACTTCCCCCAATCAACGCCCCATTCAGGACAGCCACACCCATTCTCATTATATTGTTATTTTTCCAAATTAAGCAAGATTCTTTAGTTTCGAAATAGGAAAGTTTGCTAACAAATTTCAATCTAATATATTGTGTGTCTAGCATTAAAAATTTATCAACTAATATACATTATGTCAGAAATTAATTTGTTTTTGCTTCAAGAATTATTAGGGTTAAAAAAAGCTAAAATAACTATCAAATATTGACTGAATTTAGGTTTTATTATCTAGTATTAATTAGAAACCCATTAACTAGCTTATATTCTTGTTAGCTACCCAGATTTGCCTACTATGTATTTCCATTTGGCGAATTATTGGCTAGTTTTGTTAGCCTACTTGTTACCATTTGTCTAGTGATAATTAAAATAATAAATAATAAAGGTTTTTTTTTTTTTTTTTTTTTTTTGCAATAATCATCTTTTGGCTATAGTAGCTTCTGAACATCTCTTTTTAATTTTTTGCTATACAGTCTTGCCCAGCAAGTTTGAGTGCCAAAGCCAAAAGGTCTCTTTTATATTTTAGCTGTTATTAAGGACAGAGTGTTCAAGTAATATTTATTACAATACAAATGTATAAACAATATCTAACAATTTTAGGATGTCTTCAGAGCTTAGGATAGTTGATTGACTTATCAATGCTAGGGGTTATTATTAGGGGTTAAGACTTGGGGTTATGGGTTAAGTTTTAGGGTTAGTGGTTAGTGTTTAGGCCTTAGGGATTAGACTAAGGAGTTAGGGTTAGGGTAAGTGGTTAGGTCTTAGGATTAGTGGTTACGGTTATAATTATGGGTTAGGGCTAGGTTTTGCTATTAGGATAACGGGTTAGGGTTAGTTATAGCATTAATGTTCTAAGTTACTGGAGCTTCTTACCAAACACAGCGCAATATTATTTGATGGTTGTATATGAATCAGATTAATTACTTAATATAAGATAACTGCTAGCAAGGTAACACTAGCTAAAGAGTTAACTGGTTAACACGTCAACTGCTGCAGTGCGGTTTTAAGTATCTAGCTAGCTTGGCTAACATTGCTACACTGTATAACATACTGTATAATTTAGAAGTGAAAAAAAGGCTAACAGAGATATATAATAGTCACTTAATGTCACAGAGTTCACTTCACGACACCTTCACAGGACCGGCCATTGATTGTATTAAATATCCAAAATGGCTGCTTCAGACTTCTGTGTTTGGTTCCTTCTACTGAAAACTATTTATATTTAAAAATAGCTAATATTTATGAGAGTGTGTTTTATTGGGTGAAGGTGTGAGAGAGGATTAATAACTGATAAAGAGTTAAATAAATCCACTCAGACCTTTGAATCTGACTGCATAGCAAACTGCTGCGTGAAGCTGCACTACCATTTCACCCTTTCACCCTACTGCTCCTAGGCCACGCCTCCTGCTGATGTCATCACCGTTCCTGCTGTGCCTGTAGATGTGCCTCACGCTGTGGTACTGCTACGCTAACACACACATATGCTTATTTACATGCACCACTCAAGGAGTAGCAAATTATTACATCTGAACCATTTATCCTCTTGAGACCCGAATGTCCTCCAACGAAGACATGACATTTTCTCCCAGCTTCATTGTCTATATATAGATTCTTGTACCATCCTCATATGAGGACTGTTAGGTATAATGATTTTGCCAAACTTCTTCCTGGCTGAAGAAATTGATTGAAGTTATAGTTATTAGCAATGAATAAAAACGAAACAGCAGAAACTGCAATGTACACAACAGTAGACTCGGGCTCTCAGGAGGTTAAAAGTGTTAATAGATATAAATCAGTGCCTTTTTACACTCAGGAGTAAATCTCCTTCAGCAACTCAGCAGCCAGGTTAAACAGAGGGACACTGAGATCAGTTGTATTCTTCCGCCATCTAGAGGCAAAATGCAGCACAGCACCTACTGTATAAGGCATATGTGTTACAGATACACATCAGTTTTAATCACACTGAAGCGCAGTTTATCGTTTGATTGACATTCTGTTTGTCCAATCACGTAAGGTGTCCTGTGCGGTGGAGGCGGAGCCTGAAGTGCTGGAATTAGCCAAGCAGTTTGGTCTCTCGAGGAATAGCCACATGGTGTTCGAGTTTGATGACAGGAAGGTGAAGAACAGGTAAACACTCATCATCATCATCATGAAGGAGAACCATTAATTTTCCAGAACACACGTGACTTCCCTTGCATGTGGAATAAAAATGCAGTTCCTGTTTTAGGATCTTAACCACATGCCTTATCGGCATGGCAACGTGATCATATTATAATTCGTAAATCCGTTTATGTGTGTGTTTAAGCCTGATCATTGAGTTCGAGCTGAGGACGGAGGCAGATTCCGGATTGGTGTTTTACATGGCCAGAATAAACCACGCCGACTTCGCAACAGTGCAGGTGAAGGAGGGAATGGCTCACCTGAGCTACGACCTCGGCAGCGGGAACACATCTGTCAGCGTCCCACGCATCATCAACGACGGACACTGGCACAAGGTTCAGGCTATTCTTGGGCTTAATTTAGCAGGTTTTAGGATTTACAGTATTAATAATAGCTGATTAATGAGATTTGGATGTTTAATGTGTGTGTTTGTGTGTTTAGATTAAAGTGCGTAGAGATAAACAGAGAGGCATTCTGACAGTTGACGGCCGTTACATCAAACATACTGTGAGCCCGAAGAAAGCCGACATCCTGGATGTTGTGGGGAATCTGTACGTGGGAGGACTTCCTTTAAACTACACCACCAAGCGCATAGGACCGGTACTACACACACACACACCTACTGTATGCAAGCAAGTTAATATTGTGATAAAATTGTGATAAATTGTTGTGTGTACATGTGTGTGTGTGTGTGTGTGTGTGTGTGTGTGTGTGTGTGTGTGTGTGTAGGTGCTGTACAGCATTAACGGCTGCATCAGAAACTTCCGGATGACGAACGGGCCACAGGACCTGGAAAATCCCAACTCCAGCTACCGCGTGGGCACATGTTTCACCAAAACACAGAGCGGCTCTTACTTCAGCGGCACGGGATACGCTAAAGCAGGTGAGCTCGGGCTGTGTCCCAACTCACACACTGCACTACTCAAGAATAGCACCTGACACCATAAAGACATAAAGACTCTGTCTCAAACCACAATTCCATTTTAACAGTGAGCACCTACAGAGTCGGGAACGACGTGACGGTGGAGCTGGAGTTCCGCACCAGCAGCAGCAGCGGAGTCCTGCTCGGAGTCAGCGGCCAGATTATGGACGGACTCGGCCTCGAACTCGTCAACGGCAAGGTGTGTGTGTGTGTGTGTGTGTGTGTGTGTGTGTGTGTGTGTGTGTGTGTGTGTGTGTGCAAGAGCGAGGTGAAGGAATAGAAGGTGGTATAAAGGAGTCATGGAAAAAAGTGTGAGAATGAACAAATAAAACGAAAAAAAGAAAGGATGAGACTAGACTAGACAAGAAGGGTATTATGTAAACAAAGAGAGATGAAGGAATGCATGGTGTTTAGGGAGGAAGAATATAAGAAAATTGTTGCAGGTGGAATAAAAGAAAAAAAAGAATGAGACATAGAAGAAGAGAGGAAGAGAGAAAGAGAGAGAGAGAGATTGGGAAGTAGATGAGAAGGAATAGAAAAGTGTCAAAGAAAGATAGATTGATGGATGAGAGATAGGGGAAAAGTGAAAGGGGTTAATTTAAAGAATGAGGGTGGAATAAAGTTATTAGTATTAAGGAAAAAGTGAAGAAGGGATGAAAATGGTGAAATAAAGAAGAAAAAGGAATGGATTGTGTTCTTTCTCTATCTGTCTCTCTCTGTATTTGTCTCTCCAGCTCCTTTTCCATGCTGATAATGGAGCGGGGCGTGTCACAGCCATAGCCCAAGGGGCGGAGCTTTGTGATGGACAGTGGCATTCTGTCACCGCCCACAAACTGAAGCACCGCCTCGAGCTGATTGTGGATGGCAGAAAATCCGAAGCAGCCAGTCCGGACTCTAGCTCCACCTCCTCCGACACCAACGACCCTGTCTACGTGGGCGGGTATCCTGGTGCGTCAATCAAACCATGGCTATGGTGATAGTATGATAATACTGAAAGCTTTGGGTTTACGGTGTCACACAAGAATCAGGTGCACCCAATCGGATACCACCACCACCAGTGGTGCTTGTTGCCATGGAAACGAACAGAAACGTGTATTGACAATCACTGGATTTATCTGGAACTTTATTTATAGTTATTCACACAAATTATTTGTCCCTGAAGTGACGTTCATGCTGGTGCTAGTTGTAATTTTTTTATTGCTCTTTGTGTGTGTTACAGAGGGCCTGAAGCAGTTTGGTCTGACCAGCAGCACTCCCTTTAAAGGCTGCATGAGGAACATAAAGCTGATTAAAGCAGGAAAAGTTCTGGAGGTTCAGCTCAACAAAGCGCTGGAGATCAAAGGGGTCCAGCCTCTCACCTGTCCTGCTGCATAGGCACACACACACACACACACACACACACACACACACACACACACACACACACACACACACACTGCTTTTATCTAACCACTTCTTTTCAGAAAGTGATTCAGCTCTGGGGGAAAAACACCAAAGAAGTCTTTTGCGCTGCTATAGAAAATGAACCCAAACCAAATCCACTACACATGCAGCAGACCTTTCTTATACTTTTATTTGTAACACTTGCTGCAGGGATTTTATAAATGAACATACTTCTCATACACTGCTAACATCCTCATATTAAACACAGCCCCAGTGTTAAATCTGCCTTTTACTCATCACTGTGTTATTTTTAGCAGTCATTCTGGACAGGGTTTGTGTTCCTATAGACACACAGATCTGTTACTTTACTTATGCATCATTTCAAGGGATTTGTACTTGATTCAATTGATCATAAATAAAAATTACTGCTTGTGCTTTCACTTCTTGTCTCATTTACTGATCTTTAAACAGCACTATACTAATGGGTTTTATTGGATACCAGTTGATTTCTTTCTCTCCAACATCCAACCATTTTTTTATTTATGTTTTCGACTGCTGAAAATCTTGTTCAGTTTCTAATGAACCATGCATTTATTAGTTTATCTTATTACTCTAAGATTTTGTGAGATAAAATACAGCTTAAATGAACACTTGAGTTGTGTAATATGTTGGATGGTATGTCTGGGTTTGTAAATCCCATTAGAGATCATCAATCATTTTTACTGTAAAGGAATTCTTTTACCTCATCATTAGTGATGCACGTTGACTAATCCCACACCCTCAAATGTTAATGTGGTAGTGCTTTATAACTCGGTGCGTAGCATTTTGCTTTTATTTATTTTATGATTAAGTTCATATTTTGACTTTACAGGCGCTGAGTGTCTCAGTGAAGTTGAATACGTTTCAATAAGTTGAAATAAATTACATTTCTCCTCAAAAAAAAAATACATTTCTCCTCAAAAAAAAAAATTACATCTCTCCTAAATTTGATGCAAATAAGAAACGGCTATATGATTTACCATAATTTTAGTACTGTGATTGTATTTTATAAGGTTTTGCCAGCGGTGGTACAGCGCAACGGGGGTCATTATTTATTAAAGAAAATTATGATGATCATAACAGCGTACTGCATTTCATTCTCATAGTACAGCAAAAACACAAGCGGGGGTGAATGACAACGACATCTGCTTACACAGTAGCACGTCCTGACAATGTTTTAATTTTATAGTCATTTAGTTTCATTTATTTCGGTATTATCTACTACAAATTTAAAGAACACAACAGTTAAGATGACCCAAAACCCTACACTGTAAACCCGATTAGGTAGGCAAAACGCCAAATATTTGAGAGTTACATCAATTTTTTAAATTAATGATGTTTCCAATTTTAAGTAAACAGAACTATACATTTTTGAGTTTGTTGAACTTGTGCAAATAAAAAAAAATTGTTGCTGACCATCCAGCACGGGAACCGAACCGCTGAATTTCGTTTAAGTACAATGTTACATTTGATTTTATCCGCTACTACATGCAGCTCTAAAGGAGCTGCGGCTCATTAATACTTGAGAGAATAAACTAAGTGGTAAAAGCCAGCAACAGCATACCGTCGCCGTGAGGTGCGGCGACAAAACTAGAATACCGCGCATCACACATCTGTAATTCTTTCCTTTCTCTGACTCTTCTCTACTGATATTTGGTTAACTTTATTAGTTTCATCTGCTCTCTTCCTCTTATTTCTTAACCTTGCTATGACTAACCTGCCTGCCTTTCTCTAAGCATTTTATCTCCAATTTTCTTTTGCTACTCTTGGTAGCCCATAAGTTACTTTTTTTTATATATATCCTCTTCACCTATCAACTGGAGTCATGTTGCTAGAGTTCACTTTTTCCCTATCTTTTTTTCCAAAAGGGGTTAGTCCTCTAAGGTACTGGAGAAATAGATACATTTTCAGTCATCCTTTAAAGATCGTCAAAGTCTCTGCTGTACGGACATCTAGAGGAAGTTCGTTCCACCACCTAGGTGCCAGAACAGAAAAGAGTCTGGATGAGTGCCGCCCTCGATCCCTGAGAGATGGTGGGATGAGGCAAGCAGTGCTAGAGGATCGGTGGGAACGCGGCACAGTGCGTGGTGTGATTAGAGCAGAGAGGTAAGTGGGTGCTGGGCCATTTTTAGCTTTGTAGGCAAGCATCAGTGTTTTGAATTTGATGTGGGCAGCTACAGGAAGCCAGTGCAGGGAACGGAGGAGTGGGGTGGTGTGGGAGAACTTGGGAAGGTTGAAAACAAGATGTGCTGCTGCATTCTGGATCAGTTGCAGAGGACGAGTCATAGATAGAGACAGGCCAGCCAGGAGTGAGTTGCAGTAGTCCAGTCTTGAAATAACAAGGGACTGAACAAGCACCTGAGTAGCCTGTAAAGAAAGAAATGGACGGATTCTTCTGATATTGTAAAGAAGAAATCTACAAGTGCGAGTAAGGTTAGCGATGTGTGGGGAAAATGACAGAAGATTGTCCATGGTTACCCCAAGATTGCAGGCGGTGGCTGAAGGAGTGATTTGATTGTTGTCCAGGGATATCACAAGATCTTGACCTGGGGATGAGTCACCAGGGATGAACAACAGTTTAACAGCTTGAGCTTCAGCTGATGAGCTGCCATCCAGGATGAGACGTCTGCCAGACATGGTGAGATCCGGGTGGAAACCTGAGTGTCAGAGGGAGGAAAGGAGAGAATAAGTTGAGTGTCATCTGCATAACAATAGTATGAAAATCCATGCGATGATATGACCTTACCAAGAGACCGGGTATAGAGGGAGAACAGAAGAGGACCAAGTACTGAGCCCTGCAGGACACCAGTAGAGAGTCTACATGGGGCAGATCCCCTCCATGTCACCTCATAGGACATCTTTTAGGTAAGAAGCAAACCATTGCCACACTGTTCCACAAATTCCAAGGCTTGTAAGAATAGATAATATAATCTTGTGGTTCACTGTGTAAAATGCAGCTGACAGGTCCAGGAGGATCAGGACAGATGACAGTTTAGCAGATCAGATTTAGAAGATGCTCTTTACACTAACATGGAGCTAACAGGAAGCTAACAAAAGCATTTCAGGTCAATTTGGAAACATATAAAAAATAATACAGGGATCACCACTAAGGCCAACCTGATGATTCTGGGCTCTGCTGGTGGCAAGATCTCAAGGCAGACAGGCCAACAGACACTGCACGCCGCTGGGTTCCACGGATGCAGATGAAGAAGTGGTGATCAAGGAGGACACCACATCTTTATATCAGGCACACAAATGCCCTCTTGGGCTTTGCAAATTCTCATTTTGAAAAAGAAGAAGACTTCTGGTCTTCTGTTTAATGGTCAGATAAATCAAAAATGTTATTGTTTGGCCACAATGATGTAGCCTTTATTTGGCGTTAAAAAGGAGAAGGCTTCAACCCTAAGAACACCATCCCCCACTATCAATCAGGGAGGTAGGAAACTAATGTTTTGGTGGCATTTTTAAGCCGGTGGACCAGGGAAACTAATCACCATGAAAAAGAAGCATTACATCAACATTCTCAACAACATCAAGCAGTCTGAAGAAAAGCTTGGCCTTGGGCACCATTGGATATTTTAGCATGACAATAACCCAAAACCCACAGCAAAAGTGGTAAAGAAATGGTTAGCAGACAAAAACATTAACATTTTGCTTTGGCCCAGCCAGAGTCCTGACTTAAATCCAATTGATAATCTGTAGAGGGAGCTATGGCAAGTCGACCCTCCAACCTAAACAAGTTGGAGCTCATCGTTAAAGATGAATGGACAAACATACCAGTGAAGACATGCAAAAAGCTGGGCAGCAATTATAGGAAGCGTTTGATTGCTGTAATAGCCACTTAAGGCACTTCTATTGATTATTGAGAAGGATATAATTAATTTTGGACATGCCACTTTTTGTTTAAAAGTAAATAATAGATGAGTAATATATATTTTTCCACTATAATGCCTCTTGTACAATGTCTTATTATCTTAGTAGGGGTTTTCTACAACAGTGCTCATTGCAGTTTTCCTGTTTTTAAGGACTAACTGACAAAAAAAAGTTTTGGAATTTTTTTTTTCCAAAACACTCGTAAACTTAATAGAATTTTCCGATAAGAAATAATGAAAACTCAAATTCATTCTACAGCCAAAAACAATAAATACATAAAAAATGTATACAATATATAAAGTAAAAATAAAACAAATTAAGTTGCACTTAATATTTAAAAAATTTTTTTTTATTAAATCCGGACAGATAAGTGTTTCTGTTTGTGCGTGCAGGCGCTGTGTATTTGTATGTGTGTGTGTGTGAAATTATCCCCTCGCCTTGTCTTAAACAGTAAAACTCCTTCTCCCTCCCCACACCTCGCTTTTTAAGTTTCACAACTAACATACACAATGCAAACACTGTTTTAACGGGGAAAAAAGAAATCTCTCTAATGATACTCGCGTGAGGATACTAACGTACTAATCACTGCTGTAAAGTAAAAAATAAAAAATAACAAATGAACCAGCACCTTACCTTTGAAAAGAATCACGACAAGGCTGAGTTTCCTGTGTAAATAAAGCGCATGTGTGCAGCCGGGGAGAGAGAGAGAGTGTGTGTGTGTGTGTGTGTCCGTGTCAAATTATGTGCGCGCACACACAAAGTACACATGAGTAAAGTGTGTGTGTGTCGGTGTGTGTGGGGCACAGTGTCAAATTACGCACGCGCACACACATAGGAAAGAGAGGGAGATGTTGATTATACCAGTAAGAGACGAGTACTAAGACCCAGCAGGGGAGACAATTACCCATGATTCCTGCAGCGCAAGAGAGAAAAATCATTGGCTCAGTTGTGATCACTTGCCACTCGGTGTCAAAATAAGAGTCGCCTACGTGATACATGATACTCGGCACTCATAAACGAATACTTGCTTGGTTTCCAATTAAAAATTCATTTAAAATCTTTGCTCGGTTTGCAGAACACTCGTAAACCATGTTACTCGCAATCCAAGGTTCCACTGTATATTTTTTCATAGGACAGCACTGCATAAATGACTCTTTGACACAATGAAAAGTAGTCAGTGTAAAGTTTGTATATCAGTGTAAATTTATTGTCCCCTCAAAATAACTAAAAATACAGCCAATAATAGCTGAACCCCTGGCAACAAAAGTGAGTACACCCCTAAGTGAAAATGTGAAATGTCAATATTTTGTGTGGCCACCATCATTTTCCAGCACGGCTTGAATTCTCTTGGCCATGGAGTTCACCAGAACTTCACAGGTTGCCACTGGAATCCTCTTCCACTCCTCCATCACAACATCACGGAGGTGGTGGACATTTGACACCTTGTGCTCCTCCACCTTCCTTTGTAGGATGCCCCAGAGGTGTTCTATGGGGTTTAGGTCTGAAGACATGCTTGGCCAGTCCATCACCTTTACGCTCAGCCTCTTTACCAAGCCAGTGGTCATCTTGGAGGTGTGTTTGGGGTCATTATCATGATGGAACGCTGCTCTGCGGCCCAGTTTCCGGAGGGAGGGGATCATCCTCTGCTTCAGTATGTCACAGTACATGTTGTAATTCATGTTTCCCTCAATGAACTGTAGGGAGTCCGAAGCCCCCGAGGTTGACACTAACACCATCCCCGCTGCTTACCGGGAGCTGGATGAAGTGTTTTGCAAAAGACGTGCCACCCACCTTCCTCCTCATCGCCCCTACGACCTGGTGATTGACCATCAGCTGGGTTCTGTCCCTCCCCACTCACTCTCCGCCGCCGAGACGCAGGCGATGGAGGAGTGTGTATCCGATGCTCTCCATCACAGCAACATCCGGCCCTCCTCCTCATCTGCCACCGCGGAGTTTTTCTTCCTGAAGGAAAAAAGCGGCAACCTACGCCCCTGTATTGACTACTGGGGGCTCAACAACATCACCATAAAGAACCAACACCCGTTGCCTCTTACCAACTCAGCGCTGGACGCCCTCTCTGGTGCCACCATTTTCACAAAGTTGGACCTCCGAAACGCCTACAACTTGATGCACATCATAGAGGGCAATGAGTGGAAGATGACCTTCATCACCCCCATCGGACACTATGAAAGTTTGGTCATCCCATTCTGAGTCTGTAATGCACTCGCCGCCTTTCAACAGTTTATCAATGATGTCCTCAAATACATGTTAGGCCGGTGGGTGTTCGTCTATCTCGACAACATCCTCATTTATTCACGTACAGCCGATGAACACACCCAACACATCAGAGCGGTCCTTAAGAGAATGTTGGAAAAATGGGCTTTTCACGAGTGCTCCATCACGTTCCTGGGTTTTGTCATCTCGCTCCAGGATGTGGCCATGGACCTGCAAAAGCTGAAAGTTATGTCATTGGCCCTACCCTAACAGTTTCTCGGGTTTGCGAACTGTTATCGTTGCTTTATCCGGGACTACAGTACGGTTGCCGCTCCTTTAACCGCTCTGACTCGACCATCATCTCATCAGTTCAGCCTCAACACTGCTGCCATCACCACCTTTCATGATTTGTGCCACCAGTTCACCACCGTTCCAATTCTACTCCACCCATATGCAAGTAAGCTGTTCGTTGTGGAGGTGGATACTTCGGATGTGGGCGCCGGAGCTGTTCTCTCCCAGCGAGGTCCAGACCAGAAGCTACATCCTTGTAGCTTCTTTTCACAGAAATTTGATCCCACTCAGCAGCGATACGAAGTAGGGGACCGCAAGGTGCTGGCCATAAGGTGGGCTTTGGAGGAATGGTGACACTGCCTCCAGGGCACCAGGGAGCCATTAATCGTCTGGACTGATCATCAGAACCTGATCACAATCCATAACCTGAGACAACTCAACCTGAGACAGGTGCGGTTTCTGTGGGTACTCACCGATTCGGGTTATCTTTCTGATTGAGTGTGTGTTGTTAGAACACGGATTTATAAGAGAGTTCTTAGATTAAGCTGCGTGGTTAGCCTGTGTGCTCGCGTAACTTCCGCGTTTGGGTTTACATTCCACGCTAGAAGGGCTAACTGCTACATCTTCTGGTTAATAGCCTGTGACAGTACCTTTGAAAGTATTAATTGTAATGAGAGTACTCTGGCATACTCTCAATCTTTGAACAACAGGCCATGAATGAAGGTGGTATCGATTATGAGGGTTTGAAACAAAGTAACAGTCAGGTATCATTATCCACTGCCATTACTCCCATTTATCTTGAAGCAAGTTAGATCTAAGGAGTGTTTATAATCTTATCAGAATCCCATAGGGTGATTGCATTGAACACCACATCAGGCCACTATTGTGTACTAGTATTGTGTATCTAGTATTGTGTCATGCACTCTAATAATGATGTTCTATTAGATATGCTTGGCAAGTTTATTATTATT
>JAAGKR010008703.1:17500-25086 GCA_011419295.1 Clarias macrocephalus | reverse complement strand
CCCGCCCCCCCCCCCCCCCCCCCCCCCCACAGCAGGAATTTTTTCACTTCAGCAAGATTGTGTGCCGTTCAGTCAGAGCCATTGTCACAAACTGCGAGTAGAGCCATGAGTAAAGAAAAAAACCGTGTGGTCAGGGAGAGAATCCTGCCAGGAAATAGTTTCAAAAGAGCATTAATATTCCAGATGCTTCCACATATAAACAACTCGGGAACAGTTCTGTGGAAATTCGATTTGCTGTGTGGCGCAACAACCTAGTGCATCTATTGCTTAAACATATCTGTGCCTGCGCTCCAAACTGCAGCCTCCTGTGTTGGGTGGGAGGGCGGACGGGCGGACGGGCGGACGGGCGGGCGGGCGGGGCAGAGCGTCCTGTGTTGGGAGGGAGGGAGGGAGGGCGGGCGGGGCAGAGCTCGGGCCGTTAGTGCCAGTTACACCAATGTGCTTCGTGAATTTCATCACCTGCTGTTGTCTGTCTGGTGGCTGTAATGCTGTGCACATGCACACACACACACACACACACACACACACACACACACACACACACGCACAGATCTTTAATCACAGAGAAGAGCAGCAGCAGTTTTTAATGTATTCTTCAAATAAACTTGAATCATTCACAATCATTTGACTTACAGACTTGTGATGTCTATTTTTGTTTTGCTTGTCATTATTATTATTATTATTATTGCGTTTACATTTTGCCCTCACTCTGTTACACAAACAGCTGAATGATCGACTGGATTCAGGGATCTTCTGCACGTTATAACCGAGGAATCTAATGTTTCTCAGCGCTGTTCTTACTGCAGGTCACAGAGCGGCTCAGACCACATGGTTCATCTCCGCGGTCGCTCTCAGACTGTAAAGATGGCGTTCACACTGGATAAGCTTAAACTGGGAGAAACTCCAGATCAAACTCTAATGGTCTGTACCCAACCACCCCCCCCCCCCACCAGCCGTCTGTCTCCACGCAGCCACAAAAGCACGTTGCTGCCCTTCTCAGAGTTCACGTGTTCCCAAGGGAAACTCAAGTGGCATTTCCTACTGAGGGCAGAACCATGACACACATGACCATGACACACAGGCAAAGGCTAGAACGCAAGAAATGGCTTTTATGGCTCAATGGAAATTGTTTTACAATCACCTCCGCCAAAGCCTGCAAGTCTGGTGATGAGATCCTGATACCGTGATGAGACTACTGATCTGTACACATCGTTATTGTTATTACAATCTATATTGTTGTTTTAATAAAATGCATAAAATGTTTCACATTCACACTATTCACAGCATGATGATGAAAAGTAAGAAAGAATAAGAACCTCGAACACCCTGAACCAGTTTGCATCCGAGTTCCTGCGGCAAATCCTTGGCATTCCATTTGATGGCTAAACATAAACAGACCCTCTAACTCATTCCGGTGGGTTCTTCCATGTCGTCACCGTGTCCAGGCCTCCAGCGGAGCTAGCCGGCAGCGGAGGCCACCGTGACCCTGGCCGGTTGCCGTGGGATATGAGCTGGAGCCAGCTTGGCTTGTTTAAGCCTTGTTTATGGCCTCTGAAATGCAGGAAGTGCCGCTAGGGATTCCTGTTGGACCTGTCTTGTAGTTAATTTTACAGCCACATTTTATTTTCTGATGGTTATGTCGGGGCCCTTGTCATTCACAAGCAAACAAGCGGGTTCTGAGCTCGTTATAGCCGCACCCCCCTCCTTCCTCTGCATTCCTTCAAAGCCCTCGTCCTCTAGTTTTCTGTCGACAAGGAGACCCCCGTTCCCGTACGACGTTATCACTGCACTCAGGCCGCGCGGTAGGCCGAGGCAGCGCGCGCTCTTTGAGCTTGAGGAGCATTTTGTTTATTCCTCTCGTCTGTGCTCCTGCCGAGGTCTGGTTTTGATTGCAGTTTGGAAATGAGAGGATGGAAGTGAAATCCTTAGCAAGTTGTGTGGTACGTGCTCGTTCCACAATCAGTCTTTATTTCATTAGCAGACTGCTAGAAAGACATCAGGCAGAATGGATCAGAACCTGATTTTTTTATTTATTTATTTATTTTTTAAATAGTCCCGGATTCACATTGAACAAATAGGAACTTTAGTTTAACTTTACATGACAGATCATGGAGTTGTTTTGTCAGTTGGGGGACAATGCAGCTCCATTCATGTGGCAGCTGGCTCTATCCCAGGGCCATGTTTATGGGCCACGCAGCCCTCATGTGACAGATAAAGGCAAGCAGAGCAAACAGGAGCTGAGATAGCAGACTGATAGAGTGTTCCTGGGCTTCCGGTACTGCATATTTGCCATCTGAACAAGTGGGTTATAAGTGGTGTGGGTAGCTGAGAGGGTGTGTGTGTGTGTGTGTGTGTGTGTGTGTGTGTGTGTGTGTGTGTGTGTGTTGGGGGGGGATTCATGAGTCCCGAGAAACTTTACAGACTGAGGCTGGGACCTGCCCTAACCTGAAGGAAAAATATTGTTGAAATACACATCAAAGAGCACGCCGAGAGTCAAACTGTGACATCCGTGCCCTCCCTTTTTCTACTTTTTCTACTTAAAACATCGCCTGAAGAGGAGACGATCCACATCTAGTGTGAACATCAATCAGCATCGTGACTGCGGATTCTGGATCTGCTGCCCAAACATCACACGGGAAAAGTTAATTAAGTGTTTTGGGATGAAATGTGGCCGAAAATGGCGGTTCTCCATTGAATACGCATTAGGGGACACAAGAGGTAGATATAAAGTCGAGAGAGAGAGACAGACAGGGGCCTCATTCAGGGATTGAGTTACTTGACTCGAGGGAGGAAGCCGTCCTCTATCTACCCAAAATTCCACATTACAGTCAGTCGCTTTACACCTTGTGGACTGTGGAAAGAGATGAGAATGACAGCCGCGTCTTCATTTCGTCCTGTCCCTTCCTTTAACATCTCCTCTAAAATAATTGTTCCAATCAAATAATCAAACTCTCAGTAACTAACAGGACTGAAACAACAGTAGACAGGAATATGCTTTTACACGCTGCTCTAAAAGAAAAGCGACAGAGGGCTTCACAAAGAGCCACCAGCACCTCCATCACCATGGCCTTCCATTCTTCCACATTCCATCCGTCCTCACTGGTGCGTGACGACCAAGGCATGAAGAAGAAGAGGCACAAAACATCAACAACACGGCTGGTTTCACAGCAGAGAGGAGCAGAGAGCGAGCCTTTGTCTCCCACCGCACTCGCCGAAACCAGTGGCACCGAGACTGCATGGTCTCATCAACCTTTAAAGAGTTCAATGAACTTCTGGTGGACCGTGAAAATTTTGGACAGACATTAGTAGTTAGCTTATTAGCAATCAGGAAAGGTTAAACTTGTTGGACAAGTTTATTGTGTCCAGCTGTTCAGGTTCAAGGAAACCTTCTCAATGTATTATTCTGAATTCTGAACTGATTTCTTTCTCTCCATCTTCCTTAAAAGGTTTTTTTTTTTCCCTTCAAGGCCTGGCAGACAAATATCAATTTATTTCTATTTCCACCACACGTGTGTTTTTTAGTCTACACACTAATACGGTGTGTCTGTGAAAGAGCCGTGAGATCTGGTCCGGAGCTGAGACGAGTCCAGCGGAAAGGTCTCATTTGAGTGTGGGAAATTGGGAATGTTCTGCATGCCAGATTAGAGGAGATCTCCTGCCCCCTCCAATGAACTGTGTCATTTTTCCCAAGAATGAGCAAGCTGCAGAGCATTCTGACGAAAGTTTACACCAAATAAAACTCATCTGCCCTTTACACTAGAGGGTCCTGCAGCCTGTGCCGAGGATCGGCCGCATTGATCATCACCTCCTGTTGTGGCCTAATTGTTTAACTGAATGCTAATCGGTCCTTGGCGTTGTTTTGTTGAAATGCACTACGGGAATGATGTGTTAATAATCCTCATCCTCTTTTTTTTATTTATTTATTTTTATTATTTTTTTTTTTTTACAGATCTTCAGTACGGTGACCTGAATGTCACAGAGTCAGCAGGGACGACTGACAACACTGGCCAGGCTGAAAGGGTTAAATCCATTATTCATTCTTTTATTCAAGAAGAAAGGCAGGGGAGACAAAGAAGTAGGCACAGCTCAGCCACCTGCCACATTCTCCGACAACGATCGAGTCAGCGGAAGGAGCCATTTCTGCAGGAAGCCACGCCGGCTCAGGAGACTCGCTTAGTCCTTGTTGTTTCTGCTCCTCTGTCTCGTAAACCCATTACAGGCGTGAGAGCCAGCACGCTTGACTAGAGCGTTTCAAAGCAGGAAGGAGATTCAGCCTTGCCCATTCAGAAGAGAGAGAGAGAGAGAGAGAGAGAGAGAGAGAGAGAGAGAGAGAGAGATGAATGGATTAAATAACAGGCATTACCACCAGCAGCATGTTTCCTTACACCTGACTTCACCGATAGATAGCAGTCAGAGCTGAGAGTGGAAGCCATTCACTGGCAGAGAGAGAGAGAGAGAGAGAGAGAGACAGTTAAATGTTAGCAGAAGGCAGAGCCAGAATATCAAAAGATATGCAGGAACCGGGAATGTCTCTCATAATCGGAACGGCTCCAGCGTTGTGTATTAAACAGTCTGTCCCTCTGTTACTCCAAACACATTCTGCACCGTTTCAGGTGTGAGCTGTGCACGTGGAGCCATTACAGTCATTAAGCCACGCTGAAAGGGAGCAAATACTTAATGCTGTGTATCCAGCTGAGGCCCACACACTCAGACTTGTCAAGGACGTCAATCTCCAGGATCACATCTCAGGGCCCCACTCGCAGTGCGGCCCAAAACTCAACACGTGCACAGGGGAAGTGGCTGACCTGTCCGAGAGCGCTATGAAAACACACACACAGCTCTGCTGAGGTCAACACACACACACACACACACACACACTCTCTCTCTCCCTCCTCATCAGTTCTCTCATTACCTGTCATCACAGCTGAGTGTAACACTACACCACTTTCAAAACCTCAGAGTCGCAGACGTACTCGCACTGCAGCGCACGTCACACTAACTCGTATCTCTCGCAGATGAAGTTCACACACACGACACGGTCTTTCAGCTGGAGAGACGCGCGCCCCATCCCCAAATCCTGTTTCTCACAAAAATAAACCCAAGAGCTGTGGTTCATATCACTGTTCTGTTTGTGGCGATGCATACGGAGAGGGCTGGCGGTACTGGAGGGAGAGTGAAGACCAACATCACTGCGTTTAGATTTTATCTGTGACACAACATGAATTCAGTTTCCTCCCGCTCGCCGCACGGCTGTTTCTCAGCAACGATCCTAGTGACAGAGGGGTTCACACTCCATGATTTATCACTGAGAAAAGCAAACATGCTTAAAAATATGGGCACCTCCGTGACCTTGAAAATCAGGTTCCTGCAGGAGCACACGCTGTGGGAGCGACAGTCCACTGGTGACTGAGGAGTCATGCAGGGTGCACTCGGCTCAAAGGTCACTTCAAAAACTTTCCTTTACATTCCCACATTTGTCCATCAGGAGGGGTTGTACAGAGACATGCTGTCCTCCCTCCCTCCCTCCTAACAAGTCTTTTCCACAGCACAAGGGAACAATAATAATCCCTTTGCCTCATACTGAGGGCATTGCCAATTAAAGCCCAGCCTTTAGTCGGTGTGCGACCACAATTCGCTAAAAGCTCTAAGAATGTCAACGGAAACAAAAGGCCCTCCTCCTGCTAAAACTCTGACCCAGGTGTTTTTGCACCCGCGCAGGCAGAGCTGAAAACCTCGGACTCGTTTCTCTTCTCCGCTACTTCATTCCCCTGCTCCGCCTCCAGCACCTGCATCCCTCCGGAGGGGGACGTTCCGGAGAGGAAGCCCTGCAGGCGTCTCCCAGATGGTTCGCAAATTGCACCTTCACTGCAATTGCAGCTTCCTCCCCAGGATGCCACACCTTATGCTGATGGACGGGACCGGCACTGCCGCGCTTTACGCGCAGACTACTGCAATTGATGCAAGTGCTAACCCGGCATTAGCAAAAAAAAAATTAGGCTAACTTGGTTAAATATTGCCAGCTAACACAGCTAGCATTAGCAGAACTGAAATATCTTGCCTTGACATACTTTCACATGCCTTCTATTGCTACAAGTAACATTTTTCAGGAAATTCTTTCAGATTTATGAATACACTACAAAAACATCATCATATAAATATTACACAAGTAAAGGACAACAACAAATAATTATTACTCCAGTATTAGCCACTCCAGTGTACTGATGAGCGATTAAGATTAAATGGGTCATAAGGTGGTCTTGTTCACAGAGTTTTGCCGTCCGTGTCTACCGGGCCGTGAGCACAAACCTGTAGTTCAGTCACTGAAAATCTGCGTCAAAGTGATTATGATTATTCATGCCAACAGACATAACTCATTAGCCAGCAGCTGACATCCTTGTGTAATTGTTCATATAATAGGGTTGTGCCTTTCAATGAGAATATTTTGCCCTTTGCCATGAGCTGTCACTGCGTATTAAACCAACTGGCAACTCGTTTTTAGAGCCGCGTCACAGAGAACCTGCTAGCGAGTGCTGGAAGAGGACAGAGGGTCCTCGGGTTGAGACAGCACGGGCCTGAAACATGCAAAGCAGGATGTTATTGATAGACCGGATTCACACACGCGTACTGTACTGCAGTAGTTAGCAATTCTGCACTCAGTGCTAGTTATAGCTAACACACAGTAGCAATTAGCTCACCGCGTAAAGGTTAATCAGACTCAGACGCAGTCACTGAGATTAGACTTCTGTTCAACCATAACTCTAAAGTTGACAGCTGAACGTACCAGGCATAAACCTTCTCCTGCCCTGTTTAAGAGCCACAACCATCTGCTTCTGCTGTAACATCACATCCTGAACATGTCCTGCTTGGTACACCGTCTATCTGATCGAATGGAATGTTTAACGCGTGCCATCGTCCCGTCCCGTCCCTACAGTACAGACGCACGATGCGAGGTGGGAAGAGGAGACGAGAGCGCATGAGTGGAATTTCAAGAGCGATCCTGCAGCTGGTACAGACGGTCTGTGGAGGGAGGGGGGAGGGGGGATGAGTCACCAGCCGTTCCGGAGACGTCAGTGGCTCTGTACAACACCTGAGCCTGAAAACACACACACACACAAACCGCCGGAAATGTTAAGCTCACATGCGATCCTAACTGTAAGGCTGAATCTTATCTACACGCACCAGATTTACAGATAACGCAGACAGTCTGGGGTTCATTCACATAAAAACCCTGAGACACGACGTTCGGTGAAGGTTCTCGTCCAGCACCAGGCCGCAGGTTCCACAGGAGAGACCCTCAGCCGTGTACATCTACCGTGCATTAACTGCACAGACAGCTAATTATAGGTCACACTATTGATGTGGCAGGATGTAGTGTGTGTGTGTGTGTGTGTGTGTGAGAGAGAGAGAGAGAGAGAGAGAGAGAGATCATGCTTGTGAGAACATTTCGCAGGGCCGGGGAGAGAACCTTGGCTCCTCCCACAGAGTACTGCAGCACTGAGTCACTCAGGATCAAGGCAGAGCTCGGCAGGGTTTGCACACGCAAACACATTCCTCCAGCTAGCACACACACACACACACACACACAC
>JAAGKR010008703.1:0-15000 GCA_011419295.1 Clarias macrocephalus | reverse complement strand
TCTACCCGATAGAACATCTTTGGGATGATTTAGAGCAGAGACTGCGAGCCACGCCTTCTTGTCCAACATCACTCACCTCACAAATGCACTTCTGAAAGAACGGTCAAAAATTCCCATACACACACTCCTAAACCTTGTGGAAAGCCTTCACAGAAGAGTTGAAGCTGTTATAGCTGCACAAGGGGGCGGGGCCAACTTATTAAAAATTGGATGTTTCACAAGTTCATATGCATGTGAAAGCGAGTGACTACTTTTGCCAATATAGTGTGTATATACACATCCTTGAGAGGTTTTTTTTTTTTGGTTAAGCAGTATTATTGCTGCAAGCCAAGTAAAACTACACAGAATAATCATTAAATAAGGAAAATACTTAAGGGAAGTATTAAGTAATCACACTACTGTAACTCCAACGCTACATTGGGCCTCTTCTAAATTTCGCTAATGAAATAGTATCTCTTTAATGTAATTCAATAATGTAATAATTGCCAATTCCTTGGTTAGATTGTCAAGTATGTAAGTGTGTATTAATCTACATCAAGCTTTTAATTCTCTCATCTACAGTCAGGTCTAAATCCTGCTCAGAGTGAAAGTTTTCCTGGGAGTGCAAAGAAGGGAAAAACACTGGATAGGAAGGTGCACACACACTAATACATTTGGGGCAATTGAGAGTTGTCAGTCCGTGTACAGAACCTGGGATTTGAGCTCAGGCCACAGGAGATGTTGAGGTCTTTAACCGAACTCTCGTTTATATATATAAAGAGAGAACTATACAGAAGTGCAGCTTGTTGCTGTTCACAGTGTGACTCCAACACTACATGGCAGGCGTATAGGCAAGAACGCCCAGGTGTTCTCCAGGTATTTTCCAGTAGCCCTGATGGCTCCATCCCAAATCCAGCTGTGAAAGTGCACACACACACTTTGTCTAGTGGCTGCAGCTCACAGAGACTTTAATAGCGATGTCTTATTTACAGGCGTATACACATGCACATCCATCTGCATTCCAAGGCTGTCCGCAAAACTGGTTAGGAAAACAAAGAGTACAAAAGAGAGCCACTTCCTGCTCCATGGATGATACCCTCGGCAACAAGAGCAGACAAGTCACAGCAAAACAAAAAAAGGGAAGAGGGGGAAAAAAACATGCACAATTAAACCACAGGAGATGAAACAGACCCCTAGCAAGGCTGCATCCTGAATGGGGGTGTATTCACCTAATCAAAGGAGGGCTCAATTACCCAGGAAAGAATAATCGCACGGAACCAGACGGCTTGGGCTGCTCTGATGGCGAAGTCGGGACGCTTGGGGTTTGCTTCAGCGCATACAAAAGGAAACCTGCACTCAGTGACTTGAACACGCATTCCTTTATCATATAAGAAAAGAGCAGAAAACCAAACAGAGCCATAAAGGAGAGTGGGCTTTTAAGAGAAAACTTTATTTATATAATGAGTGACAATATGGGCAAAATATAAACATAAATATATATATTATGAGTTGTAGTTTAATTACACATAGTGTGATGTACAACACATGTACAAAACACTCAGACAAAACACTATTACTGCACTCCGACTTTTATTTTATGGGACTTCGCATGTTTAAAATAAATACACAGACAGTAAAAGCATGCTGCCTGACCACATCACATGTCAAGACTGTAATAAAAAAAAGAGAGAGAGAAGTTTTTATTTCATGTTATATGGTCACATGTAGAGAAAGAGAGTGTGTGTGTGTGTGTGTGTGTGTGTGTGTGTGTGTGTGTGTGTGTGTGTGTGTGTGTGAGAGAGTGAGAAGTGCTGCTTTAATTTTAATTCATCCACCAGGGCCATTCACAGAAAGGAGAAGAGATTTGTGAATGGTGACCTGCAGTGACTGGCTGCTTTTACCTCCAACGTCATTACAAAGAAGGTAAAAAAGGAAAACCTTGACTGCCCCCTATGGGCAATGAGGGCACACTGCATGCCGTTACTACATAGCAGATTATGACATGGCGTTCATTCACAAATCTAAGAATACACCCCCCCCCCCTAAAAAAAAAAATACAAAGAGCTTAATCGTAACTCACTAATGATTTCTGCACAGATACAGACATCAGCATCCACATGTTAGAAATACACCTACAAATACAGAAAGTGTATCGCGCCATCCGTCGAGTGGCGTTAAATGACGTAGGAAGGGAGGAAAAAAAATCAATCACTTTCTACTTTCAGTATTTTTTATGCATGGGGTGTGTTTCAGATTTCTTTAAATACGTGGTGGTCCCTCTGCTCCGTGGACGCCGTACTGGAGAGAAGTGAAGAGAAACGGTAGAAATCATCAGAAATCACGTACACTATTTAGTGTTTAGAATAATTAAAATCATGATTTCACTTACAGAAGCTCAGGAACATGACGGATTAATAGATGAAGAGGACCCTGGTTCTCGGGAGAGTCGAGAAAGAGTCGGCCATTTTGCGGATCTTGGCGTAGTTGATGAAGCCTCGGAGGAAAAGCAGAAATCCTGGAAGGGTTGAAAACTCGTTACAGCGTCCGGTCTCATCATCTGAACCACGGCTACCCAACGCTGACTATTTCCCCGTTACAGCTCCAACTGTTCAGTCTTATTTATTAAAAGGTACAGCTTCAGATCTAGAAAACGACACCCTCTTAACGTTCTCACTCGTTTTCGATGCATTCGTTTGGAGCATTTAATAGAGCTGTTACTATGGAAACGAGAGTGCATTAATGATAACGCTTACAGCAGGTACTACTGCCAAACAGAAACAGCAACACTATCTGACCAATCAGATTCGAGCATTCCCAGCGCTGTGATAAAAATGGCACAAGGGCAGTACATAAATAAAGAATGCAAATGTGAAGGACACTTCTGATGTACTGTACATGTATTTTCTGTAGTTTACTTTCTTGCTCAGCTGGAACAATAAACGATGAGTGTACTCACCGAGCACCAGGAACACCCACCACAGCCAGTACTGTCCGTCAAAGTAGCCGGGGAAATACGTCGAAAACTGAAAAATACACAAAACAAAAAGATCAGGGAGACTGTTTAAATCTCACAGACAAGATGATGAGATGCTCGCGGTGAGACGTACTCTGACGATCAGGATCCACTTAATGAGGGACAAGCCAAAGCCGGAGATGGCGCCATAACGTCCCGCTGCCGAGGTGGTCAGGCAGAAAGACAGGAAGAACCCGATCCAGTTGAAGAGGAACGCCACTGAGGGGAGGAAAGAAAGTCGAAGCTAAAGAGACCGTAAAGCTTACAGGACATTCCAAAATAATAATAATTATTTTAAAAAATACTAAAAATTGAAATTAGCAGACTTTATTAGAGTTTAAATCATATCTACTAGAGAGCTGAGAGACACCGAGAACTCCACGGCCTCGACGCTGGACTTTTTCCTGACAGATGCCAAGTACCACAAAGTGCAGCTAAGCCGAGATCAGGTTTATATTCAGTATGTAAAATGCCATTAGATCCACAGCTGCATTCCTCCTATATTTTAATTTGTTTTGTTTAAAGACAACTAATTCACATCAGAGTCAAACTACACTTTACACAACTGTGATAACTTCACACAGCTCTTCTGTCCGGCTGGATTTCAATTCAATTCACCAGCAGGTCATACAGGATGAAATGAGAGGTACCTTAAGTGGAAAACAAAAACTTGAGATAGATTATGGAATCATTTTAATGTAAAATTTGAGGAAACTGCTAGATAGTTTTTTGGGTATTTTTACAGCAGCGGTATTAAACATTAGCTTTCCAGCCGGCCACACTGTAGACTCGTCTGAGCTGGTGAGATAAATGCTTTATTCCTCTTGTATCACATTATGGATGCTCAACAGTGCGTCAAGCACGTCTAAACACTTTATCTGTCTTTCATTCCTTCTCTATCCTGATCAGGGTCACACTGGATCAGGTGTGTAATCCCAGAAGCACCGGGAGTGGCGTGATTCGGTTCACCTGGACAGGATGTCGGTGGGGTGAAGAGCGCCGACACTCACAGAACACTTACTAAAGAAAGTCAGCATGAAAATGCCATCGTTGCCGATTCGCAGCTGATCTGCATCCTCAAAGTCATCTCGGGCCACGAAGTCGTCATCCTGCAACAAACAGCAGAAATTAGCGACAGGAACAAAAAAAAAATAAATAAATAATAACTAAGTTAACATGGTAGTAAAGCAGGTGCGTGTTAATGGCTTGTACATAGCGCAACACAAACACTGTAGGACACACTGTATATACAGGTGCATCTCAATAAATTAGAATATCACTGGACAACTGTCAGGTCAGCAGTCTTCCCCATGAATGTGCTTCCTAGTGAACCAGCCTGAGAGACCAGTTAAAGGCTCAGGAACTCTTTGCAGGAGTTTTGCGTTAATTACCTGATTAGAGTGCGTCACCATGAGTCTCCAATATTGAACTTTTTTCATAATATTCTAATCTTCTGTGATACTGAATACTCATACTGAGCTGTAAGCCATAACCATCAAAATAAAAAGAAATAAACACTTGAAATAGATCAGTCTGTGTGTAATGAATAGATACAAGTTTCACTTTTTGAACTGAATTACTGAAATAAATACATTTTTCGATGATATTCTAATTTATTGAGATGCACCTGTGTGTATAAATAACAAAAGAAAAACTCCTGTATGTCATTTATACCCAAGAGGAAGCGCATTAGATTAACTTAAATAAGTCTAAGATACTTAATGATCACATCAAACATCAGCCTGAGAAGTCACAAAGCACTCGGAGTCACATGACTGTGGGGTCGAGGATTTCAGAAACTGTGGATTTTCTGTGTCCCCCCCCCCCAACACACACAACTGTCTCTAGAGTTGCACAGAATGGTGAGGATCAGTTGTTCATGCGGAAATATTGTGTTCATGAAAGACGATCAGAGGAAAATGATCAGAGCTGACAGGACGTCTGTGCTACCTCACATAACCACTCTGTTCAACCGCGGTGAGCACAAATGTTTCTCATCTCATCTCGCACAACAAGCTGCACCTTAACACATATGGACTAGAACAGCAGAAGATCATGTCAGGTTCCTCTCACAGAAATGACAAATAAACGTCACCTGGACAGACGGAGATCTGATAAAGACCTGTGGATTTCTGAAATACTCAGACCAGCAGCCATGTGATATTACAATGAGCTCCACTGCAGGAGCAGAAGGTCTACAGGTGTATTATTAAACCATAACATCTGGTTTGAAATCCCTTCTCTGAGGACCATAAAGCTCTCGAGGATGGGCAACACCGGTACAGATCGACACACTAACACTGCTACTGTACCTCCAGTGCTCGAGTTACATCATCAAAAGTGTCCAGGCGTTCCCTGTGCTGTGGGCAGGCAGTGTGTGGCAAAGAAACACAGAACTGTGAGCACACGTGGCGAGAAGAAATCAAAAAGAAAAGAGTAAAAGGTGAGACTGGTACAACACGTTAGGGTTGGGCGTGAGCGATATGAAAAAAATATCATCATCATCATCATCATCATCATCACGATGCACGATAAGAACAATATCACGATAAGCGTGCTGAGAAACTTCAATCTAAACAACCGCGTTTGCCTCCAATCAGTTCCTAATTTTCATTTATTTATTCATTACATCAGAAACTTAATTCACAAAGTATACTTCAAACAGAAAGGAAGCTGAGGAAGGAAAACTATTCCAGAAATCTGACCTTACTGTGACATTGACCAGATGTAAATCTGACACATTTAGCTGTTCTCTCTTCAAGATATCACACTAACGAGACGCTCAGACGAACACTATTACAGAACGTGTCGTGGTTTTGCTGGGATCCTGTCATATCGCCCAGCCGTCGTCAGGGTTACGAGGGATTACGATACGGCTTTAGAGGACAAATGTGCGATACTCACCCGTCCCGTCACCAGAGGAACAAAGGTTTCCGATTTGCTTCTCTCAGCCTCGTCATAGGATGGCAGGGACGTGGCGACGTTGTAAGATGGAGGTTTGGGGAACGCAGCGGCTTCTTTACAATCAAAATACGCTTAAAGTAAAAGAAGGGGAAAAAATTATATTAACACTCTATAATTACTAACTGTGCTATTAACTTCCTAAGTAAAATATTCTTTAATATGTTCATGTATTTAAAGAGACCCGCGTTAAACCCGACTTATCATCAAGCAACAGTTATGCCCGGTAAAGGACAGATCTCCGACATCACACAGAACACCTGGAATTTTGTTTTAATAAAAAAATGGAAATAAAAATGTTTGGAATTTTTAAACATTTTAAACATTCAATGTGGCAAAAGGGGAAAATACTTCCCCTTACTTGAGGTTAAGACCGTAATTTTCACTCAGGTTGTCGTTAACACATGAGGGGCGTTCAAATCAAAGCGGGACTTTGAGAAAGTCTTTTAACGAAAAAAGGGTTAAATAAAAAAAAAAAAGAATGCAAAATAACTAAAACTACTAAACTGGAACTAATTACCTACTTAAAAGTACAAACTATAACATTAAGAGAACTCGTGCAGTGTCGTACCTGCGCTATCTGCTGCGATGCTGCTGTAAGGGGGCGGAGCATCAGGACTCACCTGAGGCCCCTCCTCTGCCTCTTCCTCACTCTGTAACTAACGAGAAAAAAAAACAGACTCATAAAATGACATCTCTCGAAGAAGAGAAATTTATAAAATCTCGACCTTTAATTAGGAGATGCGCAATTAATCACATAAAAATCTAAATTGATACGGATGACACGAACCTGTGCAATTATCCAACCACAAAAGTCTGCAGTTTATTACAGGTACAGTAATATACACACAGTCAATTTAAACATTTGTACAAGTATTCCTTAAATAACTTTAAAGGTGCGAGATGAATATGAGCAAATATAATCTGACTGTGTCGTTAGACGAGATAAACACATTTGAATATTGAGTGGTACATCTACTAATTACACCTCACATTTTAAATCACAATTCGTGTCTTAATGATCAGTGTGAGTTTTTCATCAAATTGTGCAGCCCTATTTTTATTTTATTTTGAAAAATTCCTTTGCTACAAAAAAATTACTAGAATATGGAGTTTGAATGCAAAAGTTTGAACACTCATGATGAAGACAAATAACATTTATATTAGCGTTAATGGTTATTAGGGTATATATTATTAATAACAAGTTAAGACTTGTTATTGTGTTTAAAATCAGTTTTAAAAGATTAAGAGTCTCAAGTTATTATTGACCGTCATAATTTATTCATGATTGTTGCTGCAAATTAATTTCCAATTTTGTTAACTGCATGATTATTACATGCTTACACACAGAAATAAAATAACTAAAATTAAATAATAATAATAATAATATATGTAATAATGTTACATGCATTCTTTATTAATTGTTAAATATAAATATTTTCCAATATTTGGAACTTTAAACCTTTTTTGCATCTTGTATGATCTGTTTTCATTTTTATTGTAAACTTCATTCACACAGAGAGTCTGAACTAGACAGCACTCAGTCAGCCGTAACGTCTGGACTGAATATTACTAACAAACGCCAACACAAACCGGAGGAGACAGCGTCTAGGAAAAAGCACAGTTGTTAAACCGATCAAACGCTGAATTACAAATATGATGGAACAAACACCAGTCTAGTGTGACGGCTCTTCAGCTCAGTGTCACAATCATGTGACTTCCTGCTGTTCCATGACACACACACAAGATAAAAATGTAATTCAGAAGTCAGAAGGGTTTTCCCAAACTTGTAAATGTGAGGAATCAGCACAAAACAAACAACAATCCTGAAGTCTGCGGAAAATCGACATTATTAAGAAAACTATTTACGGTTTAAAAAGCTAAATAAAAAAATAACATTTAAATTAGTTATTTAGGGGGAAAACATGTATCTAAACATTTAATGACTTTACCCATAAATGCAAATTCTTAATAATCAAACATTTATTTTATTATTTTCTAAGTTATATTTCTTCATTTAGCAATTATTTACTTGTTTTGTTTTTCTCAATAATATTGTATATATATATATATATATATATATATATATATATATATAATTACATTGTTACATATAATTACATTGTTACATATAATTAATTGTATATATATATTATATATACAATATATATATTATATATATAATTACATTGTTACATATAATTACATTGTTACATATAATTAATTGTATATATATATATATATATATATATATATATATATATATATATATATATACACACACATGTTCAGCTTTGCTGATGGTTTGTTGCTCTTTATCGCCCCCTAGTGGAATAACATGTTTTCAAGTCAGTTACGGTCAACAAGAACATTTTAATTAAAAAAAAAATCCTAATTTCAAGACACTGGACCGAATCAGAACCTTCACCGATCCGGTTTCAGCCCGTAGGATGTTCGTTTTAAAGCTCTGATTTCGGACTGTGTTTGTGTAAACGATAAATAAAAGTGATTGTGCCCTCTGGATGGAAGGGAAATGAACTACAGGCGCGTTTAAGGTGGAACAGAAAATCCGGCTTAGAAGAGGCCAACTTCAGCCGGAAACAATGAATGTTAATGTTGTATTGCACACACAATGTCTAGGAAGCAGGTTGACTTCATATATATCGTGGTGTTTTTATGAGAAACGCTAAATTCTGAGGTAAACTGTGTTTTTATGTCAGTTAGCATTAGCGCTGTGAGGATGTAAATATGCCTCGGCACTATGAGAAACACTGGGGTTTAAGGTGGAACGGAGCCTCAGAGGCGTCTCCAGTGAGGAACCAGTCAGGAACTGAGACTCAGTACCTCAGGGGAACCGACCTTACTAAACATACTTACAGAACAGCACGCTGGAGCACTGAATACACCACACAGTACTGAATACTACAACAGTCAGGACTGTGCCGCGGTGTTAAGACGTTTCCACTGAACCCGCCAGGACATCGGCGAGCTCTTTCCGACAGTTAGCATGCTAATCTATGAGGAGAGACAGTGAGGGTTACTGACCTGCTGATATCTCCCGCTCTGTTCCACCATCCTCAGAAACCTCGAGAAGATCCAGAGGACTGCTGAACACTACACACTTCAACCCACCAGGCGCCCTGTGCAATTCTCCAAGTTTATGCCTTCGTGCCCACGGCTGCCTCTCGGCCTGTTTTCATTTCCGGTGATGTCAGAGGAACACTGCCGCCCCCTGAGGCCATAAGAGTGCATTACAGGCTTACAAAAAAAGATCAAATTTTGTGATACACAGAGTGAACCAAAAAATAAATGCACACTTCAGGAAAAACAACTTGTATAAAGATTGTAATACTAAATGTATTGCTCTACGTTATATATTGATATACTGTATATGATATTATTGATATTGAAGCAAAATAATATACATCATACTATTTTTCTTTTCCTGAAGTCTGTACATGTAGACATTTTTTGTCTGACTCTGTATACTAGCATATGTTTTTAGATAGAGTTAAGACATTAAAACTAAAAATAATCTGATCAGCTCTAATGTAATCAGTGATTTTACTATTTCAGGTTGAAGCCCACTTACAAAGATGAACTCCATAATTTGTTTAAACTGTAATTTCATAAAATATTTGTTTGGTGTCACATTGTATTGGTTTCCACTGGATTGGTGGCTAAATATTAGGAAATTGTACAAAATGTAAATATTTCTACTGGCCAAATACTGGTTTACGATGACAGATTGAAAATTCTGTTTGGTTGTACAGCAGAAATGTTGCATCAAGCCATCAACAGTCCCTGATGTCTCACATTATAAAATTGTTTTAAACATTTCACAGAATCGAATGACTGCCTGTAAGGGTCCACCCCTAAAGGTCACTGTGTGCACGTTTGTTTTTGTTTTGTAGTTTTTGGTTTCCCAGATGCGGGTGCTCACCTGAACCGAGGTAGCTCACTATTAGTGTTATAAATAGCTGGTTGTTCTGGGAAACTGGGTCAAGGATTAATGCTGTCAGTGGGCATGTGGTTTGAGTTTGATTTTATTATGATTTATTTAATTATGTTTATATGGGCTCTACCTTGTTCTGTGGTTGTGATCTGTGTATTGTGTAAGTGTACCTTTTTGGTTTATGCTGTGTGTGTGTGTGTGTGTGTGTGTGTGTGTGTGTGTGTTTAAGTTTCCTTTAACCTCCAGTGTGCTCCCCTAGTGTCCCCCTCTCGCCTCTGGTCTCTTGAGGTTGCCCTGTCTCTTGCCCCGTTCCTGTCTCGGATGTTGTGTCTGTCCTAAAAGGGATATTGTATATTTCTAAGGAGATGCTATATTCTTAAAGAGACTATATGTGTGTATGTAGAGCCCTATGGTTTATTTATTTTATTTTTTTAAAAATAAAGGACTTTGTGTTAAAACGACCCCTCTGCGCTTATGCCTGCCCTCTGTGCCCACGGCAATTACATCCGCCCGAACAGCTCGTAATACCAGTTCGTGACCCTGCCGTTCATATGAAAGGTTTTTCTGCTTTATATGTCAGATTAAATGTCATTGTTCATATTCTACTAGTTCTAGTTACAGCAGACATTTATTACTGTTTAATTCTGCAGTAGTATTTCAGCTCAGTCTAATTGTCCATCAAAATGAGTGTGTGAGTACAGATCCCTGTGATGTATAACCTACTGAATAATCATTGTGTAATCTCTAAGTGATTTCTTAAACACTACAGAGTATGCACACACTCCTGTCGCTGTTATAAATACCAACAAAATCAGATAAAAACAGAAGAGTAAATATAAATGATTCTGAAGTGTTTTATTTTTACTAGAGAGTAAAATATAAAAGCAGTAGCCATAATCCACAGCTATAACCCCAGAGGAGCTCACTGCACATCCTGGTACCTGACGAGGACGGGGTAGGTAGTTCCGATGTGCTTCTGGTTGTAGTGATGGCACACGATCTCCACGTCATAAAGACTGAAAGACAGTCTGACGCGCTCGTTAGGAGAGGTGATGAAACACAGGGTGTACAGGGCAAACTCAAACTCCGGGCTCACTCCAAGGAAGATGCTGCCTTTGGGCTTGATCCCGTTCTTCCAGCTGAACTGAAGAGCTAAGATGTGTTTGTTTTCATCAGGCTGTAAACCACATTGGGTATGAAACATTAGCACGTGCTAATCAACATTATAATAATTAAAAAAAAAAAAACAATTAGCATAGTTTTTATCAAACAAATATGACACAACTTACATAAGACGTATTATGTGGTTATAGGAAAATAATTCACAACACCTAACCCTAAGCCTGACCCAGAACCATTTATTCCACTTTTTCCACCACAGTGGAAACAATTACAATCTGGAATTTATTAACGAATTAATTTTTCCATGTGAATAAGCTGTTACCATAGCAACAAAAGCACTAGTCATTGGAATTCCAGTCGACACTACTGTCAGAGCTGCTGTTATAGATAATCAATCAACACCTTCTGACATCAAAGTATTTTAAAACCATCACATGTCCTGTGAATCTTCATAACATGTTTTATTACATCATTACACACACAAGTTATTTTTTGGATTCAGTAAGGCAATATTTAAACCTAAAGATTTTGCTTGTTATATTGTCAAAAGTTTAGACACCCCTCCTAATTTAAAGTTTTTTGAATTGTTCAATGTTCTACAACAATCCTGGAAATTTCTGTATTATGAAATAACACATATTGAATTAGGAAATTATGGAATAACAACTGCAACAACAGTCAGTTGTTAGGTTATGACATGAGGCTGTTCTGGATCAGTTCTCACAGGAACAGAGTGTGTGTGTGTAAACCCCATCGAGCTCCAGGGATGAAACTGTCTCTCATGAAGACCTTCCCAGGACAGCGAGACCAAAACTTACTGCTGCAGAGGAGAAGCTCATTTAGAGTCACCAGCCTCAGAAATCACCAATTAACAAGCAGCACCTCAGATTAGAGCCGTTATGAAGCTTTACAGAGCAGAAGTAGCAGATAAACATCTCAATATCAACTGTTCAGAGGAGATTATTGTGTGTTTTAGATAAACGCCTTCAGTATCGTTTTACAGTGTCGAGAGAAATAAACATCAGGAACGGGCATGGAGTTAGAGGGGGTGCACAAACTTTTGACTGGTAATGTATTTATCACCTGTTAAAGAAATTACAGTATACTTCCAGTGATCATGTGATTAAGGCAATTGCTTTTACATGTTTTAACTCTTTCTAATGATTACAGATTAAAACACTCCTATGTCACAGTAACAGAAACGTACGTCTGGGGAATTCGCTTTCACGCTGTAGCCTCTGTAGTCGATGTGGCCGAGTTTCTCTTGTAAATACAACTGAATCCAGCTATGAAAACCAATAACAGTATGTCCACCTCTAGTTTCACCTACAAAGACGTGCTCGAACCCTGAAGAGTCTGGTCTTTTTGGAGTGAGAGAGAGAGAGAGAGATCCAGTATGACTGCAAATGAGATTTCATATGTTTTTTGTCAATAGAAGCAAAAAGTATTTCAAAACTGAAAAACATTTCAGTTACATAATCATGAGAAACTTTAAAAACAAAAGCTTCAGTTTCAGCCGTTGATGTCAGCTCCCATCACAGAAGTCCATGACTGCTGGGGAAACTGAACCAGCTCTAACAGACTGTGTTTTGCAGTCAAACCCCTTTCACTTTCAATACACCGCTGTTATTGGAGATCTTAGTGCTGAAGTTCTCTGCAGGAGAACAGATCTACAAGGTGGAGGTGAGGTTGTTTATCTGTACCTGCTGGACCCTTTCCTGGCGTACAGCTCGAACCAGATGCAGTGCAACTGCTCCTTAAACGCTGATGTGTCGAGCGGAGAGAGATTCTTCTCTACAAGATATTTATGGACAATCTGAGGAAAAATGACAAAACATGAGGGAAAAAAATACAAATTGTGGTTTTAAAGGTTTAAAACCAACGGTCCGGTGTGCTGTAATGTGGAGTTACACGGCTATGAAACTAAACAATGTGAGAAAATATTTATTGGTGCTTGATGTGCACTTTAAATTAGCTAATTTACACAAATGTTTTTGTTGATTAAGAACAGAAATGGATCAAAAAATCTAAATTAGACAAAAATAAACTATTTACAACTCTAACACAAGGCTGAATCCCAAATCCTTCTCTAACCCCTGATCAAGAACACTACCTGGCATGTGAACCAAGGGATCGTGCACCCTACATAGTGCACTAGCTGATATTCACTACAACAGTACAAACTTGAGTGCGACGTTGCTTAAATGTTTGAAAACCAAGGTGTGTTTCACAGCTTCAGTTCTTTCATGTCTGCACACATTTCACCGCCTGTAATGTTTGACTTGTGCTTTTTCATTAGTTTTCAGCTCTACTCAGTCACGTCAGCTCCGGTGTTACCTTCATTACAGGAGTCTTTATTATGGAGTCCAAAAACCTGTGATTCTCTGCCTCCTCCTCCGGGGTCACGACCTCTGGTACACCAGTATCACTCTCGTAATTGTCCAGAAGTGAAACGAAGGCTGAAAAACAAACTATTAATAAACATTCCCTTTAGTCTTGGTGTAAATATTCACTTTTCCCATTTCTTACCTGAAAACGTTTCCTTTTTAAAAATGTTTTCATCCACGTAGGTGAACAGAGGAGCTCCAGCCGCGTCGTCCTCATCGCTGAGGTTTGAGAGAGTCGTTGCTTTACTCTGCAAAAAACAAAGTCATGAGGAACTTCTCTGAGTACTGATGCTGAAATGGTTCCCACAGCTTCCAGTAGATCACATCAGTCCGATCTCTCACTTCAGTCCAGCAGCGTTCTCCATGTTTTAGGTCAGAACTGGAAAACGTTCATCCAGATACAGGCTGTACTTGTCTCCCATTTCCCTCATGAGTCTGCATGCATGTATGTGACTCAAATTCTTTTGGGAAAGCAGGATTTGCATGTTTGGACACAGAAATTTAGTTTCAAATGCAAACACCACAGAACTTTCCATTTCCTGCTCTGATACTGTGATAATGAAAACCCCAGCTGCGTCCCTTTATGATCGTACCCTCTCATCCTGATGCTCCAAAACAACAACAACAACTAATAATAACAATAATAACAATAATAATAATAATAATAATAATAATAATAATAATATGCAGAGTCATATGACTTTCAGTTTGTCTACAGTAAATCCGTAAATGACATTAAGTATAATAGGTGTAATCCAAGATTCTGATGAGGATTTAAATTTCAGTGGCTGCATCACAGCTGTGACAAAAACATCTTTTTGGCATCTTAAAAACATCTAAAATGAGAAACTTCATGTCTAGGCAAGATTTAGAAACACTTTTTCTGCTTATATTTCTTGTAGTGAGGACTACAGTAATGCACTCCTGATCAACCTCGTTATTAAGACTATTAGACATTTTATAACTCATTCCATCTGCTGCTGCTCAAATTCTGACAAACGCCAAGAACAGAGAACACACCTCTCCAATCCTTTAAGTCCCTGCACTGGTATCCAGTTAAATACAGAACTGAATTTAAGGCCTTGCTTATTATTCACACGTCTCTCACTGCTGTGGGCCCAAAGTATGGGAGAGTCTATCACCTTATATCATCATATTTCACCTTATATCATCTCATATCACCTTATATCATCTCATATCACCTTATATCATCATATTTCACCTTATATCATCTCATATCACCTTATATCATCTCATATCACCTTATATCATCATATTTCACCTTATATCATCTCATATCACCTTATATCATCTCATATCACCTTATATCATCTCATATCACCTTATATCATCTCATATCACCTTATATCATCTCATATCACCTTATATCATCTCATATCACGTTATATCATCTCATATCACCTTATATCATCTCATATCACCTTATATCATCTCATATCATCTCATATCATCTCATATCACCTTATATCATCTCATATCATCTTATATCATCTCATATCATCTCATATCACCTTATATCATCTCATATCACCTTATATCATCTCATATCACCTTATCTCATC